>VRLP01008639.1:0-15914 GCA_009660295.1 Lophius piscatorius
TTCTGAGTGTGATCCAGTCATTATTACCTTTATTGGTTGTTTTCATGACGTGGATTCAGGTTTGATTCTCAGTCACATGACCTCACAACCAGGAAGTTAAGACAAAAGTCACAAACATGGAAACACAGCAGGAGAAAACAACAAATGAAATGTTTGGGTTTTATATCTGTTCTATTCTTTAAATGCAGCATTTAAAAAAGTACCTCAGGATGTGTGCGTCACTTTTAAGTGTCCTCTGGAAACACTTCTGTTGTTTTATGACTTTATCAGCTCGTTTTACAAACGCTGCTCGTGTGTGGTCAAGATGAAGAAGAAGTTTCTTCATCAGGCGTCTCAGGTTCTGAGAGCGTTTTCTCTCCCGTCGGCCGCCGTACAAAAGGTGGAGTTATTCATCCCTCACAGCAACCGGCAGGTTATAACAACAACACAATCAGGCCTCCATGATCAGGAGAGGCAGCACCAGCGGTGGAGTCAGAGGGAAGGAGAAGACTGATGTCTACAGAACCAGGCTTGATGGAATTAGAAGGACGCCTACAGTAGATGTTTATCTCTCTCCTTCCTACCTCCTCAGGAGACCAGCTGATCCCCTGTTTGAGCCTCTGTGTGGTGAACCAGATCTTGATTTGCTCCTCGGGATGTTTGGAGGCTGCGGTGAGCCAGGAGAGCTCCGCCTGCGTGGGGTAAGGGAACTTGGTGAAGGAGGAGATGAGGGTCAGGTTGTCGTCCAGCGAAGGGTTGTATTTGGTGGTGTTGAGGGGAACTGCGATCTTCGGCACCTGAAATAATACAGGCGGCAGCAGCGACTCAATGAGTTCTTCTTATACAAACAAAGAAAAACAGAATAAAAGAACCATTTAGATTCCATCAAAGTAAACGTGATGTCATAACGTTCAACTCTATGCTTGGCTGGAGGAAACGTTTGATCTTTTTGCAGGTCTAGTTCTGCTGCCGGTCCTTCAGTTGAGTTACTAACTGAAGAAAAGGATTATTCAGAGGACCGATATGTTCAGGTTAGTATTAATAATACTACACTCACGCATGAGAGCTCCTCGTGTCTGAACGGAAGATGAACTTCTGAGCGGAGCCAGAAATGGGCTTGAACTGTGAAGGAACCCTCAGAGTCACCACTTCTGTGTTTGTGGGACTACACAGAACCCAGACCCTCCTGCTGCTGTGAGTCAACAGACCATCATACTCTGATGCAGGCCACACGGGAAATTTACTAGATAACTACACCCACCCTGTCGCCCCTTAAGAACCCCACAGCCCCCTGCGTTGTACCAGCAATCCCCCCGATTGAACTCCTCACATTAAATGTGACTCATTAATAATCTCAAACAATCCATATTAACTCAACCCAACTGTTTCTATGATGTCATCAGTCTGTTCTAGGATCAGATCCCATAGTGACTCAACCCAACAGTTTCTATGATGTCATCAGTCTGTTCTAGGGTCAGATCCAACAGTGATAAATACAGTTAGCTAGTTTTTCTGAGCTCAAATAACAATAATAATAATAATAACTTAAATGTATATATAGGTTTTCTAGAGACCCACTGATGCTTTACATAGTTGGGCACAAAAGAAAAATAATAATAAGAGATTTTTACCCCGGCAAAAACCCTCCAATGATTGAAATATAAAACTTACAGTGAAATGAGACAAAAACAAGTTAGAACTCCTTGAGGCGGTACTTATGAGATACATTTGGACTAAATCGGACCAACGGTTGAAAGATTATTCCCTAAAAACTGGGACTTTGGAGATAAAGCTCCCCCTAGTGTCTGAAATAAACCACTGACCTATCCCAAAATCAGTCCAGTTCTTCCTCGCACTGAGGTCTATGATGGAATAAAATTTTTAAATGATAGTTTTTGAGTCTTCGTGTTAAAATGAAAGACGCCATGCGTCCTCGGGGTCCTACCTGGGTGTAGTTGAGGGGCCGCTGCAGGGAAGGCATGATGTGAGAAAGGCCATCAGCTTTGAGCAGAGTCGACTCCGGGATGATGACGGTCCCGTTCACACTGAGAGCTGTGATTGGTTTCTTGCCCAGATCTTGGTTCTGTTTGCCCAGCTGAGAGTCTGTCCGTCTAGCGTCCGACGTGACGATCCTCGGTTTAACGGTCCTGACGACGGCGGGTTTGCCGATTGGCAGAGAACCACGTTCCTCCGCTCTGCCCGAAACGAAGCTGGAAGTGTTGAAAATAACGGCGCTGCTGCTGCAGCCCTCGATGGACTGTTCTAGAATCGTCTGATTGTTCATCTTGATGCGCTTGAACTTGAAGTTGCTCTCCCCGGGGTGACACCTCTCGTTGTGCTCCGTCAGGGTGTCGAACTTCTTGGTGTTGAAGTTACAGACGGCACACAGGTACAGCGGGTTGAGGATGACGTTGGGGTGGTTGGCGTCGACATGCTCTTTGAAGGTGTTGAGGTTCTGCGTGGAGAAGGGGCAGTATTTACATTCGTAGCCCCCCTGGTGCTTTCGCTGAGGCTTGGAAAGATCCGGAGTTTCATTTTCTGGTTTGTCTGGAGCTAGTTCCAGAGACGGTTCTGTCTTTGCCTCCAGATCCGTCTCCATAGGCCCCTCCTCCGCGTGGTCCTCAGCTGTTGTCTGATGGAGGAAGAAGACAGATTTCAGAGTCACGGACGATGACATCATCAACTCTGGACACAATTACAACCTCAGTTGGGTACGAGTAAAAGCACGAGGGCAAAAACCTCCATCAGTCATAGTATTAAAAACTATTTCTTAAAAATAACAGCTGGTGAACGGCGCCGGGTCTTCAGACAAGTTTCACAATCAGAATGAACTTTTCACTTTTTCATCCGTTTGAGTTACAGTCGCTCCTCGGCAGGATCAGACGCCCACATTACTGTGACCTCATGACCCTGCAGCCGGTTCACCAGCCTTCATCGGACCGCTCTCATAGGTTCTTATCACTGCTGAGCAGGAAGACCCCACAAGACCCGCAGTTCTGGAGATTCTCCGACCCAGTCGTCTCTCTGGACCACATCCGCATCGCTCACATTCTCAACGCTCCGCCATTTTTCTGCTGCAAACACATCAACTTCCAGAACAAACTGTTTAACTGCCTAACCCTTAAACACCAACATATTTAACAAAAGTTTTTCCAAGACTTTTAAATAATCTGTGAGAATGTTTCGCCACAAGATTCTGACTTAAACACCCCGATAAATGCAGACGGTCCTGCTCCACCGGTCGTCCAATACCTGATTTTTCACGATTCTGTTAGAGAAACTTTCATACCGTCATGATGTTTCAATATAAATATTTGATGGATTGATAAAATACATAATCAATTCAAATTAATTAACATATTCTATAGAACCAAGTTAGAAACAGGTAGAACAGGTATTTATGCACCTTTATCCATAAACCCATCACTTTTTTTTTGTATTTCATGCATCGGACAGAATATCGGCGGCGCCGTGGTTAACGCTGCTGCCTCACAAAGAGAAGGTCATTGGTTCGAATCCATCTGAGCATGTTCTCCCCGGGTCTAAGTGGGTTACCTCCGGGTTCTCGGCTTCCTCCCACAGTCCAAAAACATGCAGAGGTGAATTGGTGACTCTTAATAAGCCATAGGAGTGAATGTGAGCGTGAATGTTCGTCTGTGTCTGTGCGTCAGCTGAGATAAGTTCCAGCCCCCACCACCCTGAACAGGATAAGTAGTAGTAAGTACTAAGTATTAAGTTATTTGAAAGTTTTCATTTATCAGAAGTTCAAAGATTCCTGATTAAAAATAATGTGAATTTTCTGTCAACGTTTTCATGGTTCAGGGTTTACAGGTTCAATACTTCCCATCACCGACAGGTAACCATGGTAACCAGATAATCAACGTGATCCTGGCTTCACCTGTCACTGGTTATAATGTAATGGATGGTCGGTTAATAGTATCGTGTGAGTCAACAATCCATCCTCTGACAGCGGGTGTGGCCCTGCATTTAAAAACAAGTTCTACCACAATTCAAAAATACGAGACATTAAAGTCAGCTTGAACGGTTCTTATTTAGTTCAACCCATCAGAGGGACTCAGGGCCTCCAGCCAGAAGACTACCTCCATGTCCTGGGGTTCCTCTGCCTCATCGTCCAGCTCCACCATGGTCTGGTCTTGTCTGATCATGCAGGGAGTGGAGGCCTTCCTTCGGCTGGACATGTTGGTAGGCTGGGGCTCTGTCTGCCCTAATTTGACCTCTGGTGAGGATGCAGGAGATCTCAGGGCCAGAAGGAGAACCAGGAGGACTGGCTTGTTCTAAGATGCCTCTGTGATTAGGAGAGACGGTGAGCAGCGTTCCTCTGGGGTTGGAGAGAGGGGAGCAATATAAGGTGAAGGAGAGAGGGGAGCAGTAGAAGGTGAAGGAGAGAGGGGAGCAGGAGAAGGTGAAGGAGAGAGGGGAGCAGTAGAAGGTGAAGGAGAGCAGTAGAGGGTGAAGGAGAGAGGGGAGCAGGAGAAGGAGAGAGGGGAGCAGGAGAAGGTGAAGGAGAGAGGGGAGCAGGAGAAGGTGAAGGTCTGGTAGAGATGGGACAGTTGTGGGGTCCTGGAGGTGGACTTTCTTACAGGGTCAGCTCCGGTGCTGTCTGACCTCCTGGAGCTGCATGACAGGATGTCACCTGATGGAGAAAAGACAAGAGAAACCATTAATGTAAACATTTTATTATATAACACATCAGGTATCATAATTATATCCCTGAAATCGTCTTCACCGCCGCCACGTCTGCAGATCCTTCAGGCACATATATATAAATATATATATATAAATATATACCTTTAAAATGTATTTGTTTTACGGTAAGAATTTAATATTTTGATAAATTCTGTCTTTTTGGTTGATGGTTAGATTTTTGTAAAGAATTTAAAAGTCGTGTGTATAAACAACAAAAAGACATTTTGTGATCTAGTTGGACTCATTTCCAAAGTGTGCCAATAATTCAGGAGGGCTCCACAGACAGAAAGACCCTGTTAATTAATATCATTAAAGTCAGTACAGGGACGTGTAAAGGGTGTGGGGACATATCTGTGTAGAGCGAGTCTCCAGAACCTTCTGACGGGTCAGTGTGTTCGGACTGCTAGAAGCTCCACACCCTTTATTTAGACGTTTAGATGCATTCATCAAACAGACTCTCCCCGCCGAGGCTTGAAGGCTGTCATTCACAACAAGACTCATAGTCCTGCGAGATCTCAACTCCTCATACAACCCACTGAGGCATCATTAGGACGCAGACTCATCACCATGGTGTCGCTATAGCAACCGCACAGACTTGCAGCTGATTCTGACAGAGACTGCATACAGGGGATGACCCGCCTGCATGTGGGACGGTGTTTGCTGTAAATCTCACAGAACGGATATGGACCCTAAAATCCGGCATGAACCCACACAAGAGAGGAAGTTCTACTTATGTCGCATCCATGTTAGTGTCTGAACAAATGATGGCTAAATACTCCTGTGGCCCCTCAAATATTTGCTAGTTACTGGATCAGACTCTGGTTTTGCATGTTAAGGATCCAGGGAGTCATTTATGGAGAAGGTGCTGACGACTTTGAGCGGAGACTTATTCTGAAGAAATAAATAACTCTGTTAGATGCAGTGTGGACTGACAGCCGTACAGTCAGACACGGTGATGACATCACGTCCAGAAGAAAAGTAAACAGTGCATCTTTTAATTGTGTGCTATTCTAACTTTCTGCCAGTCGGTTCACTCCGCCCACAGATCACAGACAACGCCGGTTTGTGATTTTGGCCCGTCCCGATCTAGTTCTAGATTAGTCTAGAACACCGGGACGTCTGAAGAACTTACAGAACCAATCCTTCTCTTCCGAGCTTCTCCTGGTGCAGCATCAAGATAAAGCTGAAACATTTTAGATTTGAAATCTATACTCAAGACAGCCAGAGGGAGAAACATCCCAGAGCAGCTGACAATGTTGCTAAGCAACAGTCAATATTTTATTATCTGTGGGCTAACGTTAGCTAGCTAACTACTACCGTGGACAGACATTAAAAAACAAAAAAAAACATGTATATAATCTCACCTACAGTTCTCACTCAAGTTCTTTTTCTCCTCCTCTCTTGTTTAGTTTGTTTTGGTTTCCCTGCTTCTTCAGTCACTTCTCTTACGCCTCACAGCAGCTTCTCCAGAGACCAAACCAGGCTTCCTCCAGCGCAGGACTCCTAATGAGAACCTGCAGGGTGTGACGCCCCATTTTGTTCACGAGACGAGATCGATTATGTCTCGGATGAAAACAGATTTCACAATTTGGCAGGAACATCCGACCTCCTGCAGCTTCAGTTCACGTGTCTAACTTCATCAGACAGGGAGCCACAAACTCTCCATCTCAGGGTTTTCATTCAACTTTCATGAATACTCAGACTGGCAGCTCGACGCGCACCCGTCTGTCTGTCTGCACGTCTGTCTGTCTGCACACGCGCCTGTCTGTGTGTCTGTCTGACTGTCTGTCTGTCTGACTGTGTGCACGCGCGTTTGTTCTGGCTGCTTGCGTGATGCTTGTATTATATTATATATTATATTGCAGGAGTTCATGGGAGACTCTGATGCTGCCAGACAACAAATACATTCATCAACTCTGGCAGGAATGACTTTAGGCCACACGCTCTCATTTGTAGCGGAGAAAAGACAGAGGCCATCAATGGTACCGTCTAATGTATGAAGACAGACAGACCATCTGATACAGCAGAACCAACGTCGTTACAGGAAGGATCTCCAACAGCAGACCGAGTCAGATAAGACCGACGGGGCGAGTCACAGCAGAACACTGGACTCAGCTTCTACCGCCGAGCGTCACTGAAGTAACGCCGGAGCGTCGGATCTCACAGTCAGTCCCACAAACTGGAGTTGTGGCAAAAGCAGGTTACTGGATCAGCCTTAGAGATCTGAGGGGGGCGTGAGACCTCCTCAATATCAACAAAACACTGACATCTATACGCCATTATATCGCCTGACCCGGTAGAAGGTCACCACATCGTAAGATCAGACCTGTGTCGTCATCCCCGACAGCAAGGGTAAATCCCCCAAAGGCCTCCAATCCACCGCGTTTACAAGCACCTCCCCTGGAATAAAATGTGACGGTCTGTCCCAAAAAGTTTTTTGTGAAGAAAGCAGAAACCCTCTAGTTGGTAAAGTATCAACTATTAGAGTAAAATATGATATCTGTCAGAACTTTTAGAGATAAAGCTCACAGTTTTGGCATTAATATGAGGGCGCTGCAGATGTGGCGGCGCCGATGATTCCATAATATCCCAGCCTCCTCTGGGTTCTACACGTAACAATCCTTCTGTATCTGAAGTTATCGGTATGAGACTCACATCAGAGCGACGGGACCTTCTCTGTTCTAACAGACCGCTTTATAATAAACTCAGATTTATATAGATTCTTCTTAATATTCCAGCAGCTTATTTCCGTCTTTAGAGACAAGGCATCAGGAAGGAGCTGCTGCTGCGTCACATCTAAAGGAGCCAGGTGAGAAGGTGCGACGCCTGATAAGAAGAAAACAGATGGATGGAGAGTTTAAAAGCTTGCTGCTGTTTCCCAGGAAAAATGGAACACGGCTGATATGAGGGCAGAGAAACGAGTTTCCTGGTTTTCAGGACTGAACTGGTCTCAAACAAAGAGGCGTGTGAATGGGAACCTCTGCGGCGCCGGCGGCTGAAGCCATGAAGTACACGCCAGTCTGGAACACGAGAGAGAGAGCGCTAAATTAAAATGTAAAACACGCAGAAAAAAGGCACGGAAACGAGTCGCTGCAGGAAAACGGCACATTGTCGATTATAACTTTGTACCGCTATTATTTCACGACTGGAGAAAAACATCCAGCGGAACACGCGGCCTTGTGGCCGTCTGCGGCGTGTTTCTCTTGCTGCGTGTTTTCCCTCCTGACTGCGTGTTGGACTCGTCAGCCACTACAGCGAGGAGGACAAAGTCTGCATCGAAATTGTGTGGGTGAGGAGAAGCGCCACTTCCATTAACTGCTGTCCCAGCAGGGTTGGTAGAGACAGAATTTTGGACCGTCGCAGAATTAATTTAAATCTCATCACATGGTTCCTCTACAGCAGAGCAGAGCTGCTGAGTCGGGAGATCTTCTGCATAGCAACAGAGCGGCCCTACTTTTACAGGCTGGGTTAGACGCTGAATGTAGAAGGATTCTACAAACACTCTCTTTGGTACCTGAGATCAAACTTATTCCATGAAAATACAAACAACTGTCATATGAGGGTCCCTTAAAGGTATTGGACCTTTTGGGATAAACACTGCTTGTTTACTTACTAATGCTGCCCCCATGGTAAATATGCAGTTAGATCCAGCGTTTAGCTGTTGAGCTTAGCATAGCATAAAAAACTAGAAGCTGACCGGGCTCTATGCGATGGCTAAACACTGACTAGTTGTGGTTAACACTGCACAACTAAATATTCTTGGTTAGTTTCCTAAAAGAACCGCAAAATCGAGAAGGTAAGTTTGCAGACGGGGTCATTTCTATACCCCCACCGCCACAAACCCTTCGTGGTAGCGGGATAACTCTAATATTATATCATGGATCATTTCAAATGTTATTGTTCCAGTTGTGTTTGAAGGCAGACACAGCGGGGAGGAAGAGTTTTCCTCAGGCCTTTGATCAGCAGTGAGGATGATGGTGATGGGTGGACACTGATCTTCCATCCTGCACACACGTCCTGCTCCGCCTACCTGTGTGTTCAATGCAGACTAAAGTCTTCTCAAAGGTTCCTGGTCATCCGTGAGAGAAACTTTACGAATCAAGCTATAATGATAATATGTTACGAGAGGCCATAAACGTTATGTCTGACTGTTATCACGTTCTGAACGGTGGATGGAACGTGTTTCCATCAGACCGGAGATCCACGATTAAACAGGATTTAACTGAAGCACTCTTTCGTTCATCAGCCAATCCTTTAACTCTTTTTGGAGCTTCAGCCCTGATCAGATGCACAATGAAAGGGACGTGATCCTGGATCCTGGTTTTTATGTTTATTGTATTTACTCCTGTGTCGTCTGTGGAATGTTTGTTTTGGGGTTTCACACATGGGGCGGCTGAGATGCAAGAACCTTTTCAGACGAGTCAGACAATAAAGTACTGAGTAAGTAAGTAATCAGTGTGTCTGCCTGTCAGACGGGGGAGAGGACAGAGGGGGCTAGAGAGAGAGGACAGAGGGGGCTAGAGAGAGAGGACAGAGGGGGCTAGAGAGAGAGGACAGAGCGGGCTGGAGAGAGAGGACAGCGGGTGTTAGAGAGAGGACAGAGAGAGAGAGAGGACAGAGGGTGTTAGAGAGAGGACAGAGAGAGAGAGAGGACAGAGGGGGCTGGAGAGAGAGGACAGCGGGTGTTAGAGAGAGGACAGAGAGAGAGAGAGGACAGAGGGTGTTAGAGAGAGGACAGAGAGAGAGGACAGAGGGTGTTAGAGAGAGGACAGAGAGAGAGAGGACAGAGGGTGTTAGAGAGAGGACAGAGAGAGAGAGAGAGAGAGGACAGAGGGTGTTAGAGAGAGAGGACAGGGGGTTCTAGAGAGAGAGGACAGAGGGAACTAGAGAGAGGACAGAGGAAGCTACAAAGAAAGGACAGAGGGGGCTAGAAGGAGGAGAAAGGTGCTAGAAGGAGGAGAGAGGGGGCTACAAGGAGGAGAGAGGGGGCTAGAAGGAGGAGAGAGGGAGTGATAATTTGACAGCAGAAGTCAATAGGAGCTGTTATCGGGGACATTCGAGACTAAGAGCATCATTTCCCCTGTATTACTCCGTTTGCTGGAATGGAACTCACGACCCGCTGTGTTCCATTCCCACTCACAGCCGTTGGTTCAGTAAATTGTGGCTGATATGTTGGTCTTTGTCTCTGAGGTCACTTCTAGTCTACGTGGGGTAACAGCATTTGAACCCACCGATACCCCTGTAGATGTTCTGTTCCAGCAAACACCTGCCGTCTGGATCTGAGCACACCTTAGCTTAACTCTCGTTATCATTAGTTTTTAAAACAGAACCAGATGATGGTTGCATCAGGTCTTCTGTTCCAGCTCTGCAAGATTTCAATGTCTTGGACTTCCGATCAATTGTTTGGAGGTTGGAGGTGAAGGCAGCGGTTCTGGAGAAAAGTCTTAACTCGACAGTCTCATTCTCAAACAGACGCATCGGAACTCTGGCACCTACCAGAACCATCGGTATTTCACGAGCTACAGAATAAGACCCAACAACTGACTATCTCCTCCAGATCGGTGTTTGGAGGCATCTTTAGAACTTCAGACTCATCAAGGTTAAGAGTCAGGAGATCTGCTTGGTTCCAGAACTGTTTCTCAATGCGGAGAACCAATTTTGCTACGATGATTGTATATAACAAATAAAGGCTTCTTCTCCTTCGTACGCACCCATAACACAGATTTAACATCCGTCGTTGGCACGGACTCCCTGCCCGGAACTTTTGATCCTGAATATACCAGAGTCAGAAACCGGTTTATTGCCAGAGTAAGTCAGTCTTACGAGGAATCGGACCTCATATCTTGGTGCAACGCATCCAGTCACAAAAATCCAAGCATGAATTAAAAATTGAAAATAAAAAGAGAAATGTACTATGAACATAGAATAAAGAATAAAGTTGACAGTGCAGTAATATAGAAGAATAAAGAATAAGATTAAATATCCATGGGCACACAGGATTAGTTCCGCCTGTAAACATCTCTGTTATGCAGACACCATGAAGTTGAGCTGGATTTCTGAACATTACTGCTGTGGTGACTCATTGACCTCTGCTGGGTTTGTGGAGTGGCGCTCTGTGTGGTTACAGTGTTACCATGGTAACACAACCATCAGCCAGAGTGGGAGACACTTGGATTTTTTAAAGCTCGTCCTCTGAAGTTGTCCGTACCGGTTTGTGTTCAGTGAGGAGACAGGTCCGGTAATGTGAGATCAGTACATGTGTTCACGCTTACACAAACCAGAACAAATGGATTCTCTGGATTCTGATGTTTGACAGGACACCGTCCTGCTGTCATCTGGCTATTGTTCTCTCTTTTCCAGGGAACCAGATACTGGCTCCGGGCTCAACTTTGACCCAGTTCTGAAAATCTTCAACTAATGAATCCTCTGCGTATCGGTTTATCTTTCCAGCGATTGCAGAGACACCACATCTGCATTACTACATCAAACCTGAGCTACTACAGGCATGTCTTTACGTCAAAGAGGCAACAGAGTTGGGCCGTGCGATAAAACGTAAAAAGATTGCGATCTCGATTCAGACCAACAGAATTTGCCGTCTCATTCCTGACGTGAAAGGATCCTGCAGCATTTTAATTCATAACATAAATTGCAGCGAAAACAATAAGTTGTGTTGCTTTAAGAGGCTGGCCCTTTAAGAGGCTGGCCTCATGGGTGTTGTACATGTGTGACATGGGGGATTATGGGTATCGTTGCATGCTGGAGAACCTCTGTCCTAATAGGAGTGTATTTTTGTTCTGAACTGGATCCGATCAGTATATAATCAATGAATAAAGAGTCCGATCTCTGGGCTAGCTCACCTAGCTTAGCCACAGCTAAGAAGCTGGAGAGCTTACATCACATAGTACAGGCAGAAACAGGACCTTTAGTTTCTTCTCCTTCCCAAACTCCTTCTTCAGGTCCCTCGAGTTCCACCTCTTTTATCCCTACCACTTTATCCCTCCGTTGCCTCACAAAGGCTACTCATCTCTCTCACACCTTAACCCTTCAGTGCCCAGGTACATCTGTCTGGGTTACACACCAACAACACATGGTGCTTTTTAATCTCACACACAGTGAAAGCCATTTTCATTTCAGCCAGAATCTCCCGGCGGTAGTTGAAGGTTCTACAAACTCCAGCTGTCAACAAAAGGCCGAGACACAGGTGACAGAACGTGTGAACGGCGTGAATGAAAGGATGAGCCGACCTTGGAGCCCGGGTGCAGGCGCTAATGTGCCGACTCTTTCTCCCAGTCAATCATTTCATAAGCCGAGTATTTTATTTAAGGCTTTGCTGCTTCCCTGCTGCATTGATTATTATTTAAGTCCCGGTGCGCTGCAGTTTGCACAGCGGCGTTGCTTCTGCATACGTAAGCATGTATTATCTACCGCTGAACGCCAGCCTCCAGTCGGAGGGCGAGTTGTTCCACTGCAGTCTTTTAGAACTCTGTACACAATCACATTAAAAGCGATGTAAATCCTCCTACATGTAACGGTGGCTGTGTCACTGCAGAGAGGGATCAACATCTGAACACACGTTGGTATTTTTACATCATGCGGTACATTCTTTACTTTGTGGGCATGTATGTGGAGCAGCTCCCGCTTCCATCCTGCCGTGTCTTCCCAAGTGCAAGTTTGGGAGAGAAGGGACGGGGGTGAAGTTGAGCGCTGGCCGCGAGGCCCTCTGCAGTGCACCACGTCAGCTGCCGGCACACCGACACTCCCCTCCTGCCGGCCTGACACCAATGAGGACAGGCTGGAAAAATCCCATAAGCCACGCCCACTGCAGCGAAGACGGAGATTGACAGGTTAGAAATCCGGCTCCAAGGGAACTCTCAATGCCAAAATCTCCAGACTGTCTCCTTTGGGCTCTGCAAGAAATGGATTCTTCCCTCCGGCTCATGAAGGCGCTGGTGTAACGGACTCACCGCGGACCAGAATCAATCACTGTAACATACTCAGTAGGTTCCTGCTCTGATTACAACGTGGTGAACGTAAGTCCTCCAGAACCGTTGACCTATTTTACAGCTCACTGTTTGAGTGGGAGGTCACTCCTTCTCACTGAAACTAGAAACCAACCGGGTTCTGGTCCAACTTAACCTGCCCGAGAAGTTTCCCCAAAATCCAATTTAGTCCCTCCTGAGCTTAACGCTGGCTGTTCCAAACTCAACACACGTTAGCCAAGTAAAATAACTCCAATAATTAAAAGTGAAGGCATGAACTGAAGGCAGCGGTTAAAGTTTTTAAGTGTGTTGGACGCAGTTTTTGTGACGTCCACTTTTTTTTATTGAACTAACTGTTTGTTTTCCAATAACTGATCAGCTTTTTTTTCTGCCCCTGAGAAACTGTCCACATTAATTCCTGCTTATCAGCACAAAACAAACAACAGAGATGTTTGTCAAAGTTACTCTGCAGAGCTCAATGTTTCCATCTGATTATTCTGTGGTCGAATGTGACGGGATCCTTCATGTGAACGCCATAACTCAAAAACCATATCATGGATCCTTTCTTTTATCAACCGCAACCGTTGGTCTGATTTAGTCTAAATTTGGTGCATATGAATCGACTAGAGGAGATTTATCTAGTATATATATATATATATATATATATATAATTTCACTATAATAGTTTGTATTTTACTCACTGACTCAGTCCAGTCGTGTCTTAATTTATCTCCCATGAATCGACTCCAGGAAATCTGTCTGGTTTTATTCCTGAACTCTAAAAAACTAGTAAACTGTATTTATCTTCATCATTGAGTCACTATGGGATCTGATCCTAGAACAGACTGATGACATCATAGAAACAGTCAGATTGAGTTAATATGGACTGTTATGGCGGTTATTATGGGGGGGTTGTTTGTTGTCGGGGTCTCTTAGGGGATAGACCCCTGCTGGTCGGGGAAGACAGCATGGGTCTAGTTTTCTCTCACTTTCTCTCTTCACTCTCGTAGGTCGTTGGTTTCCTGCTTTTCCTCCTTCTGTGCCTAAGTGCTGCTTCCTTCAATCACGACTCCCTCTCAGCCCCGCCTCCAGGTGATGAGCTCATCCCTGTGGTTGCCTTAGTCACCTACCGACACGTCTGAGAAGCCGTGGAGGCGCCGCGGGGAAAACCCGAGCCAATAAAGCCGAGAACAAAGCACAGCCTCCATGTTGATGATGTCATTGTTCCAGCGTGAGGGCGGTCATTATTACAGCACCAGATCAGACTGGACTTGGAGGTTGATGTGATGTCAGGAAATGTAAGACGATGTTGATGAAGGTGAGAAACAAACCGACTGTGGGGATGGACACATGACTAAAAGAGACATGGGAAGAGAATAAGATTTAAAAAAGCATCATTTTGTTTGTCATCATAACAACTCTATTTAATAGAGGCTTAATGCGCCCAAATGATTTTAATTTAGATTAAGCTCCTCCCACTGATAACTCTGGGATGCAGATTTAAATATTAAATTATCTGTGAGTGAGGCAGTTCAGCTGCGATGAACGGAGGACGCCTCGTTATTCTAATATCTACCTCGCCTCAGACATTTTATGTTCTTTAGTTTTACACACAAAATATTCCTACGTATCGCCGTTAGTTCCACCGACTTGAAACGGTGGAACTAACGGATGTCTGACATCTCACCCGTCACTCATACGGATGATATCTGACTACAGTGTCCTGGTTAGTATTTCTGAGATTGACAGAATGCCTTTTCCATTTTTCCACCATCTCACCACAGGAAGTGAACAAACGCTCAGACAGACGCTCACGGCCGGCTGCTTCCACCGCGACGCTGCAGGAGTTTATTTCTTAAACATGGCGTGTCGGAGCAGAGCTGGGAAAGAAGGCGATCGTTGTCTGTAGATTTGATTTTTATGGCCCTTCTTCAAAAATAGCTCCTAAACTCCTGGCTGTAATTAAGCCGAATGATTGCGGCCCCTCTTCCTCACTTCCTGCTGCGATGATGGGACTACGGCGGATGTTGTGGACAACAAGGTGGCGACATCAGTACAAATCTCTCCTCCCTAGAGAAATACTCAAAATACCATTTTGTCCTATAAATAAATACGTAGGGCTGTCTGACTGTTGGGTATATTCTAGCGAGGTTCTGGACGCCTACCGATGGACCACACAGACTCTTTATATCCACCGCTTCCTTCCAGCCGGCTGCATATATTATTTTCTAACACCTTTCTGGCGGCGCTCCCGCCTGGTTCTGCAGAAACGCCGGGCTGCAGCAGGCGCTGAGCAGCTATCCGCATGTCATTAGAAATGTAAGCGATTACTTTTATCAACATAAGCCTTTGATTGTTCAGGCGCCGATAAAAGCCGAGTCGGATGTCATTCCATATTACGGAACATTATCTGTGATTTGGCAGATCAGAAGCGGAACCCATGTGGGGAACAAACATGAGCCACGCATGGAGAGAGAGGGAGCGGCGCCAACTTTATCCCCAGAGGGATCGCTGGTAACGGGTCAGACAAGAGAGGTCAACGGCGCTGTGATCAAAACCCACTTCTGTCTTTTATGGCTAGAACTCCACCGTTGATCAAGGGATGTTTAGAACTCAATTTAAAAAAAGGCGCTCATGCTTTATTAAGGGAATGCCTTCAACAGGAAGGAATCCAGCTTTACTGGGAACCGCCGTGGGAGACAGGGATTAACCTGCTGACGGAGAGTCACACCTGTCAAAGGTCCGAGTCTGAGACTTCTTCCTCTATTAATGTGTGAATGACAGTAAATCCCTGTCTAATTCTATTTCTCAGAACCAAAGGTTATCAGATCATCCTGTAGGAGTCACTGTGTGATGTTTGTGGAAACCATCCAGATGTTACATCGGTACTTATGTGTGCTGCTCCTTTATGACAGACGCCGCTCAAACGATGATGTCACGTTTATGCAAAACGTTACCGCTTTCCAGACAAACAGAAGGCCCTCCAGGAATACTGGTAATCCTGAAGGAAAAATAAGTAAAATAAGACACAAAAATGTCTTTATCGTCAACACCCATGACCTTTAATTCAAATTATTCACAAAAATATAACCGTTCATTCAAGTAACAGCATAAAGAAAAACGCTAATGCGGCTAATTTTCTTCTAAAGGTTCTGGACATCTTGTTAAAGACATGGTTCCATGGACTCCATCAAACACCAGCAGATACTGGATGAAGACCTAAAAGTCTGTCAGGAACCTTAAAGTGGG
>VRLP01008640.1:0-15911 GCA_009660295.1 Lophius piscatorius
AAGTATATATGAAAAAATAGATGTTTAGAGATAATATTATGAGGAAGGATATTAATAAATTATTTGAAATATTTAGATATGAAAATAATGATAATTAAATTTTATTACTAAAAATTTACCTGTCCCTTTTTCTGGGGGCACCAATTGTACAAGATCCATAGATTTATTTAAATTAATTACGTATATTAGATGTTGAATATTCATTAAGAACATTGCTTATTTTATCCCGTATTTTAGTATGAAATCTTTTAAAATATATTCTTTAAAATATTCCTTTTATTTGCCTTTGTTCTTTTATTCGATACAAAATCTTAAGACAACCAAAGATATTTTCCATAGGGTTTAATTCTTGAATTAATGGGTAAAATAAGTATATTATGTTTTTCTCTGTCAAATAAAATAATATTTCGTTGGTTTTATGAAATCTAACATTATCTAATATTAAGATTATATTTTCAATGAATATAATCTTATCATGCACTTCATTAATGGATATTTTAAGGCGTTCCAAATTGTATTTTCTCTTTAAAACTTATTATGTACTATACTAATTGTGGAAAAACAGCAGATATTGAAATCTTTTGACCCTTATTAGAGATGCAGTATAAATAACGACTAATATATTTATAGAGTTATACCCATATGAATTACTTATGTGGAACGTGAACTCTAATTCGTCTAAAACAAGATTCTTTTGTCCTACATCCCGAGAAGTGTAGAACAATAACTGAAAGCCTGTTTTCTATGATCATCCGAAAGGATTATAGAAGATTTCCTTTTCAATACTTTTCGAATAATGTCACAGTCCTTAGCAGTTCTATGTATAATGAACTGTGATACATAGCCAACCCTTACTATGTATTCTTCCCATGCACCAATTTGAGATAAAGAATTATTCTCGGCAAATATATCACGGATAACAGCAATCTTAACCTTTCTATTCTTTAATTTCCTACCTTTTACAACTGGAATCCTCAAAAGTTACAGAGGGATTCTCATTAAGAAACCTTTAAATTTTATAAATAAAATTTTGAACAAAACTGGTTATTTCTATAAGCGATGCGGGATTCTCATTCGTTCTTATGCTTTTTACTTGATCAAAAAAATATTCTGTTACAGCAATATATACCCTCCTTTGTGTACCCATTAGGGTGGAAATATAATATTTAAATTAAAAAAACATTTTTTTTCTAAATTACCATGTAATATATATAACTATATTAATTATATTATAATCAACTTCAGTTTATGTTTAATCTCTTTTATTCGGGTTTTACTAGACCATTTATATATTGTTAATATTTTGTTGTTAACGATGTTTTAATACCCAAAAATGTAAAACTGTCTTTAATATATATTGAATTTTATTGCATATTTTACTTTTGTAAGCCAATATCAAACCATCTAATATGTTATTGTTTTTTTAATTTCATGAATTTTCTACATTTCTTATATTTTCATTTTTTATATAATACGCCTTTTTTAAATAATAATCAAGTCTTATTTGATGTTTTAAATAATCATGCAATCTCATTTTTTGGAATGTGTAGGCTTTAAATGTAATTTTTTAAAATCGGGTTTTTAAAACGACATTTGCAATATTTCCAATTCTTCTATTCGATTTCAATCTCACAAAACTTTTTTGGAGATGATCTGTTAATTTAAAACTTTTTTTGGTTGATATGACATGATGTATTATTATATAACTTATATGAAATATCACATTAATCAGGGATCTATCATTTTTTTAGCTCATACCGACATAAAGGGCTACGTGGAAAATTATTTTTACATGTACATCGTGAAATGTGACAACAAATTGAATGAGTTATAATGCATATTGCACCTGTTATAATATAATTATACACACCTACTGATCTTATTGATTTTCCAATAACCAATGTGTTAATGTATTATATTGATTAGTAATATAATTTAATCTTTATTATAAATCTTATTACTTATCTTCATCTATTATGTTATTTAACAATTGAATATTTTTTTTAATCAATCATGAAGATGTAGAATTCATATTCGCGTTTATAAAACTCGTCTTGAAGTATTTTATGAAAATTAGACTTTATATGCATCGGTATTATTTGTGTTACTTTCAAAATTGAGAATTATTTTATTTTGAGATAGAAATGATATACCAAAAATTATTGAATGGGGATTATCAGTATTTTTATTTTGAATGGTTTATTTCGGATGCCAAGATTCTTAGTGGTAGTTACATCTATTTGTTAATTGTTAATTGTGTTTTATTTACAAAGTTTATATTTTTATTCGGGATATTCTATTTTGATATTATTATATTTTATTAGACCAGATAATATATAGTTATTATCTGTTATAATGCCTATTAGCGATAAAATCTCAAAATTGTTGTACAAGATATTAATATAATATAATTTGAATTAACATTTTTATTCGTTGTGTTAATGTTGTTTTTACACGATTATTTCTGAAGAACGGTATTCATTATTATTATTATTATGAATTTTACTTTTATTCAAAGATCAATGTTTTTCCGCTTGTTTACAATTTGAATTATTATTTATTTTATTTTGATTACACATTTTAATTCTTCTTAATTATTAAAATTCTAATTGTATTGATGAATATTTTTTTATCGAATTTTTTTAATCTATAAACTTCGAATTCTTTTTTTTTCTGGTTTGGTGGTTTTCCTATTTATATAATCACGTTTTTGATTTCATTTGATGTTTAAATCTTTATTTCTGAGATATTCCAAAGAATAACCTAAAAAAATATTAACCTTTTTAATTTATAATAAAACCTCTAAAATAACTCTTGAAAAAAGGAGTTATAATAAAAAATATGGAAAGAACATTAATTGAAATAATTACGAGGAATGGATTATCCCGATAAGTTTCGTGGGTAACAAAAATATTCAGTCATTATTAAATTATATTTATTATGTAAATTAGTTATAAAGAATTTTTGGCATTTTTGGGTTTTAAGGCATGTGGAAAAATAACCACATGGATGAAATGATTGTTAAAACAAGAGTCCAATTACGTAATAGTTGTGTTAATAGTTTTATGTTTGCTAATTGGCCAATGAACATAGGAAAAAATCAAGTTGATGTTCAAAATGTAAAAAACTAGTCGTTTTGATAGATAGAAATCGTTCAAAGGAGATATTTGGAGATGTTATAAATATAAATGCAGAAATAAGTCGAATTCAATTAGAAAAAATTCGTTATTCGAGAGAATTAAAATACCTCTTACAATAATTATAAAAATAATATACGAAATTTGTACTTTTTCATCGTATAAGAATATAATAAATGAATATAATATTGATTATTCATCAATTAAAACAAATGTTAAACTTTTAGTTAACGTCTTTGATAATAAATACAATAAGAGAACAGGAGGTGATAAGATCTAGGCAGAAATCGATGAATCGTGCATTCCTAAAAGGAAGTACAACAGAGATAGAGTTTGAAAAAATCTATGACGTATAGAGGATATAGCTAGAGAAGGTTCAGAGATATTTTTCGAGGTTAATCAAAAAGGAATTCAACAAAACTTAACAACATTATAGAAAAACATGTAAACGAAGAGAGCAAAATAGTAATAAATGGTTTGAAGGACTATGATAATATTAATAAAAACAAATATGAGCATTTTAAGGTAAATCACAAAAAATATTTCGTCGACCCGAAAAACAGTGATATTAACATATAAAAAATTGAATTAACACGGTATTGGTTAAAAAAATACTTACAGAAACAACATTTAAAATCAGAAAAGGCGATAACAGAGCATATTAAAATATATTTTTTCCTAAAAAGGAAAAATTTTAATTTTCATGAAATAATAACAGATTTAGAGATAAAATAATAAATTTTTGAACCTATTTCTGTACTTTTTTTTCTAATCTATCTTATTTTTTCACATGCCTTAAAACCCCAAAACGCCGATTTTTTTAATAATTGGTTTATATTTTCATCATTTATTTTTTTCAGCTAATTCTAACATATTTATTTGAATTTTTATCATTATCATTATCATTATCATAACGGTCTTATATAATGTAAAATAGTTGGTGTCGCTTTATTTTATAAATTTCTTTTCCTAATGTAATATATTTCAAGTTCATTATTTTAATATCTTTTATTTATATTAAAATCATATTAAATTTACTTCTTTGCTTATTTCTCCAGTAAATCTTCAAAAAATATTTTAAGTTGTTTATTCTCTACAATAGGGTTTTTCAATCAATTTCGTACGGTCAAAATAAGTAAAAATATTTTAAAAAGAATGGAACTTTTTTCAATCAATTTCGTACGGTTTAAAAATTAAAAATTATACTCAAAGAAATGTAGTTTATAAGATAGTATATATATAAAAAAACACTTTAATAGAATAAATAATTTATTCAAATATAATTTCATTATTCCTACACCTTGACAAATATCTCAACATTTTCCTAAAAAATCACGCTAGATCATCTGATGTTATGCAATTAAAATTTTCATCGATATGTTTAAAAAGTTCCTCTCGTGTGTTTATCACCATTATTCCAATAATGTTCTTGCATTTACTAAAACTATTCTCTATTATGTTTAAAAACGGAGAATACGGTGGAAGATACAAAATCGAAAGATTAAGTTCCGAGATTAAATCGACAACACCACTATAATGATGTATTCTGGCATTGTCGGAACATATATTGGATTACTAATTCCTTTGTCAATTGTAACAGTATGTAAATCTCTTAAAAATTCTTTAAAATCAATACCGTTTACACATTAATATTATTTTTATAATGTATTACAGTATTCTTATTTACAGTCGCTACAAAACTGTAAGTTTTTGCTCTTACACCTTCAACTTCTACGTATGTAGATTTGCCAATAATTGCTCTGCAACGTCTACTCTAATTGCAAGAGAATCCTGCTTCGTTTATAAATATGAATCATTCGTGAATTTTCATACGATAAACGTGTGAATTTCTCTTCATATTCTCTACGCTTTTCGATTGTTGTCTCGCTGTTTTTATTCACTGCAACACTGGTCAGTGATTTTATTGAGAAATGTAAATTTTTTAAGTTTCTGAAAATTGTAAACGTTGAAACAGATATTAAAAACCTTTTATTCATTTTTTCTGTTGGTTTTTTTAAAAGTGATTATTGGCTTGTCGTCAACAAGGTCAGATGTGAATGTTTTTTTTCTACATCGCCAAGTTTAGGCCATTTATCTCCGCCTCTTCCTTCAGCCTATAAAACAACTTTGTTATTAAATTTTTGAATAATTGACTGAATAATCGATTTAGCCATTCCAATTTCTCTCCTATTTTATTATATGACATACCTTTATTATGTAAAAAAAGTATTTTTTCGTTTGTTTCAATTTCAATTTTTTTGTATATTTTTTCGCCCATTAAGGATATGAATTTGATTGAAAAAGGTCCCCTTCCTTTTAAAATATTTTTACTTATTTTGACACCGTACGTATTTGATCAAAAAACTTTATATAAGAATTCATTCACATGCGATTAATGCAATGCGATCTGGAGTGTTAAAATTATCTTGTTTCTCAACCGAAACATTCAAGCGTTTTATTAAGATTTCCTTTCTGGTACCTGTCGGCGAAATGAATAAAACAGCCGGATGAAGATTTTAAAAACTCTGAAAAAAAGTGGAATACTCATAAAAGAAGTTGTCAACTGAGTCGGGAATAATGTACCATTTCGCGACGGTAAACTTATTAACGGTAAATACGAGTCACTTGAATCTGTAACAATTAATATCGCTGACATGAAGAACAAAGCATACGATTCTTAAATATTTTTTGATGCGAAGAATCTAATATAATTTGTTTATAAGAGACTCTCCCGAGCATAAAGATTACGTCCTCGTATGATGTTAGAAAAACTAATTGACCAAATAGTTATTGAATATAACGCTTGTTTCGGTTTATATCCTTTCTACTCCGCCAGAAAAAGACGACGCATTATATCAATTCGACGATATTACCGAAGGAGAAAAGAATATCAATGTATAATGAAATTGTATTAACAAAGGGGGATTGAAACGGTCTACCTTCTGGCTCACACAAACAACATTGCGAATAAGACTTCAATGTGAACAAAGAATTCCTTTCCTGCAGAACATCCATCTGATGGGTTGTCCAAAATAGACAGACGAAAAATATATTGACATATGATTTCATGAACAAAAACTTTATTCTTTGTCAGGGTCCCAATAGGAAATAGGATTTATCTGACACTTACCTGTATTGGCGGAGGTTACTATTAATCATTGTAAGATTAGCAAATCAAAATTTCGGCAATGATCAATGTAAAATGTCTGAGGTGATTGGGAATATTTCCAGTGGTATTGACTGGAATAATATCAGTGGGAGTGATTGGCGAAATTTAACTCGATCTTGTTTTTAATAGAGAAATACCCTCTTGAGTATAATCTTAAGACGCTGAAAAAAGGAGAATAATATCTTACTTGTCCCAGACCCACAGGCAATAGAAAAAGGGTCTATTGATATCGGGGTTATAAATCCCCCCTGTAATATATCAAAAAGTTAAATGTTCCGCTAAGAAGTTACAAAACCAGCATATAAAGAAACGGTCGACCTCTTATATAGGGAAAGATATAAAAACCTACATAAAAAATAGTTCTAAGAAGTCCCGGCGTTGAATTCGTATAGCAATCAATATACGACGTTCAAACTTTGTCTAAACCAATGTGAATGATGAACGCTTAGTAAAACAGTTTATCTGTGATTTTTAGGTGAATACTTACGAGTATTAACCAAAGATAATGATAGCATAACAAACACTGTAGGGGGGCTAGACAGAGGGTGAATCTTAGATGGTTGTGATGATGATCTCCACCAGAATGAAGTCTTACGACTTTGAAAGTATTCGACATGGTAAAGCATCACATGCCGATGGGATTCCTATAAACCTTTATAGGATGATATAGGAAAATCAATATTGCACATCCCCTATGTCTTGTTGTCTGTTCAATCGTTTTGACACAAGTGTTTAATACTAGTGTAATATCAGACAAACCGAACATTGCAATGATTATTCTTGTTTTTAAGAAAGGTTGTCTTTCGAAATGTGGTAATTACAAAGGAATTTTATTGATATCAACACTGAGTAAACTTATCATGAAAATGATGTCAAAATGATTTCTCTATATGTGAAGATAATATCTTAGTTTACAGGACTTAAGTTGGCTTTAGAATACTAAAGAATGTGTTTCACAAGCTATTTCTTTATATGAAATCTCACGGCATGGACAAGAAGGAATGAGAAAACATGCGTCTTAGTCACAAATTTCCCAAGGTCATACGATCGTCCCTTATGATAATCTGTTATAGAAATTAGAGGACATAAGTTTCCATGATAGAATACTCCAGTATATAAATGCATTGTATAAAAATACTAAAGTTGTAGTTGGGTTTGGTGGCATTGTATCAGAGAGCTTTGGTATAGGATTAGTGTTAAGTAATGTTGCCAGTGTCACCAATCTTGTTTAAACTATATATTAATGATCTCTTGAACGAGATGATAGATGTAACGGCTGATAATTGTTTGCCACTTATACCTGATCTTCGATTTGCTGATAATGTAGTAATATTGACTGGATCCAGGCATGATTTAAACGATAATATAAAAAAATGAGAAATGATACCAGGCGTAGAGGATGACACCGAACATTGGAAAATAAATCGATGGTAATTAGATAAGAAAACAGCAATGCTTTGAGTTCAATGTTAGTCGAGTGCAAGTCATTGATAGGGATACTATCGAGACATGCCAGTTACTCAGACTTTCTACTTCAGTAGTATTATTGAAAACAAAAAAAAGAAAGCACGGCGTGCTTATTTCTCACGGTCGGTTTCCTCGTAGGGAAGAATATTTGCTAATAATGAATATGACTATCCTAAAAAACAAGATTAAACCCAAATAAAGATAGCATTTTAGTATGAGCACTATTTTCGTAAAATCAGAGTTATGATTTTTTAAAAAAATACTGTGAAATCACTCCCATAATACCCCGTTTAAATTTGGGTTTTTTATTTTTATATAATATTTTAGCCAGCGCCAATTTGTTTCTATTGTTTATATGTTTGTTTTTCTATTTATTAGTTATAAAAAGTTTCTTGAATAATTTATTTTATAATATTTATAACTTAAGTTTTGAAGATCTTTATAACTTTTCCAAAAATTTGTTGCTATTAATAAATCTTCTTTTAACATGTTTCTTATTAATGCGTTTCAAAAAATTTGGATTTCTTGTAATTATTGCAAGAAAAAACAATTATTTAGTTACCTTATCAATATTTCAAACAATATACGTTTATTTATTGAGTTTTTCAACATTATAATTTCTTAAAATAGCAGACCGTCAATTTCAACCCATTTATCTTTATAGCTGTTTTTTTACTTTTTTATTATATACGACCGAAAATCGATATGCCGGTTTCAGACCATTGAATAATATTTTTAATTCCTTCATTATATCTTTAAATCTTCTATTTAAAATACATTTTTATATTACACGGATTATAGTAACCTAAGTTGATTTAATATTACTCAATACACAGCCAACCCTTACAGAAACTGTCTGTTTATTACCTGTTTTGGCCACGACAACGTAAAGTAGACTCATCACTACATTTACTTTTTATCATTTTCATATGCTTCTATATAAAGAACATCTATAATTTTATTTAACGCCTATTAAATTCGACAAAAAAGAATGAATTTTATTTGGGCATTTTGTTTTATTTTCTAAACCTGCCCTATTTTTTTATTGTTATATTCATATTTAAGGGCTGTTTGTGGTGTAGTTAATATTAATATTATATAATATAGATTATAAATATAATCTTATATATAGTTAAACTCTATTTATATAGTTTATATTATAAGATAAGGTAAATATAGACAGATAGAAATCAGATAAAATATTTATTTTAATATTTAAAGTTATACTAACATTAGTATTTGAACAATTTTTATTTCTTATTCCATAACAACTATTATGATTTTAATAAAAATAATTAGAATAAGAAAATATAGAATAAATAAAGATAAATAACTTATTTATATTCTACATAGATACGAATATAATATTTGAATTTTAACAAAAATGTTTTATTGTTTGTGATTTAAAAAAATATATTTATGAAAGATATATTTACATTACTCTTTTTTATTGGTTTTAAAAAGTTAAATCCCAATAATTCAATTGATATAACACAAATATATAGATAAAATAATAAATCTAAAAAATTTAAACGATGAATATAAAATATATTTTTTAAAAAACAAAATATGATCACAGTGAAAATATTTTATCTAAAATAAAAATATACATTTCATAAAATTCAAAGATGTAATAATAAATTATTATATAACGTATTATTTTTTCTCAATTTCTACTAATCTCTATATATTAATATTTAAAAAATCCATATTTTTTCGAATAGATCCGGATATAAAATTAGGATCCCATTATTTATAATGTAAAAAATAAAAAAAATATTAACCGTGAATTAAGACCCTAATAGTAAAATCAAATATTAAATAAAAACCCTTATAAAACTATGTTTATAAAATGCAAATTTCTTTTTTTAAAAAATCCACCATGGCAAATTTAATAAAAATAAAAACAGAAGAAGAATATAATGATTTGGTTATATATTTAAGAACATGGTATATCCAATTAATTTTAACAAAAACCAAAAAAAGAAATTTAAAATAAAAGCAGATAAAATGTTATTATTGAATTATAAAATTTTTATATAAACAAATAAACATCCTCTGGAATATATTCCAGAATATATTATTGGATTAAAAGAAGAATATATTGAAAAAATTCATGAAAGTTGACATAAAGGCATAAATTCAACTTTTAATGAAATAATAAACAAGTTTTATAATATAAAAATAATCGATGTAAAAGTTGTATTGGATAATTATTCTATTTGTGGTGTACGCGATACATATATTGATAAATATCCATACAGCCTATCATTATTATACAAAAACTTGATAGAATTCAATTAGATATAACATATATGGTTGATTGTCAATCTGATAATAATAACTTTAAATATATTTTAAGTATGATTGATTGTGCAACAAAATTTGCATGTGTTTCCCATGTATCGATAAAACTGCAGAAGAAGTGTATATCCACTTAGAAAATCTTTTTATAAGGTGTATTATTCCCGGAGAAATACACACTGATAATGGCGGGAATTTAACAATAGATTAATAAATTCTATATTTAATAAATATAATATAAGACATATATTTGGTCGCCCACATCATCCAGAGTCACAGAACCAAATTGAAAGATTTAATTTTACAGTTAAAAAAGGTTTAATATCGGTAACGTTATACAGAAATACAAGACAACGGTGAATATTATTGATGAGGTAACGTATCAATATAATATAAAAAAACATAGAGCTGTGAAAGAAACACGAACCAAGTTATTTCTAAATACAGCTGGTTTTAATAATAGTAGTAATATTTATGATAGAAATAATCATAATTCCCAAGTATTATGAACGAAATGGAAATACTTGCTATACGAAAATATAAAATGAGATGTTTTAATAAAATAGCTAACATAAATGAACAATAATTAGAAGAACGGGTAATAATATCCCTGACGATGTTAACAACAATAACACCAATGATTAAAAATATTTTTGTTTAATATTTAATTTTAATCATTGGGGTCTTAATTTTATTCAACAATATGATATCTATCCAAAATATTATGTCATCAATAAATTATATATTTGATTATAATTATAAAGAATAAAAACAATTTAAATATAAAAATTTAGTAAGATATCGTTTTAATTTTCAAAAAAAAGTTATATAAAAGAGATTCCTATCGCAAAAATAATGTTATTAATAGATTGGAATTAATCTATTAATAAGAAAACCATAAAACTTTTTTGATTGTTTTGTGGATTTGGGTATCTTAAAAAAAATTGTGGAAATGTTATAAAGGTATTAAAACTAATAATCAATGAATTTTTTTTTTTACTAATGAAACTTTTATTTATCAAAGTTCCCTGGCCGGTTGCGGCCTACCATGGTCTGTGACCTTCGGTTCCTCGAGCGAATCTAAGCTTGTACTAACTGGTTTCGCTACAGATATGCATTAATCTCATCTTACCTTATGCTCCAGAGTGTTAGGATTTTGCGTATGGTGCGCGTCGCCGCCCCCACTTCCAGCTCTTAAGGAATTCCCAGCCTCTTTCGTTGCATAGTATTGGCCGAGTCACAAATCAATACAGGGATTGCAACTACATCAGCTAAACACTACTTTAATCTAGTAGCGGGGCCGTCATACAAGGCACAGTTATGCTGCGCTATCGAAACCTCACCCACTCAACAACCTTTTTCTTCTCTTCTGCGTTTATTATTATTTTTGTTTTGAAAAATTTCCTGGATGAGGGATTCGAACCCGCCAGGCTAGGGATTTGGTTACCACCCCACGACCACTGGGCCAAGATAATCAATGAAGACGTAAATAAATGATTATGGAAATGTACTAGTTCCAGATGCACAAACATCTCGTTTTCCATTAGAAAAAATTTGTTGTTATATGGTTTGAAGACACTTTTATCAAAATTTTATTGATAATTTACGGTACTTCAAAAAGAACAAAAATAAATTTAAGAAAAAACAGTATATCTAATATTACCTATGTAAATATTAGGAACAGATTGTGGAATAAAATAAAATATCTACCCAAAAAAAAAAAAAAAAAAAAAAAAGAATAAGGAGAGGAAAAAATTAACAGCTGAGATAGATGAAATTTACTATACAAAAAAAAGTAAAATAGGGATAGAATAACAAAAAAAACTGGTGTATTGGAAGAGTATGTAGAGAGACAAAACAATGTTTTTTTGAAATAACTACTAAAAGAAATGCACCAAAACTTGAAAACAATTGTATTTCGCAATATAAAAAAGGGAACAACTATTATTTCTGACTCGTGGAAAGGGTATAATTCATTGGTTGAACGGAATTTTACTCATTATGTTGTAAATCACTCCAAGAATTTTGTGGATCCAAACAATCCGGCAATCCACACACAAAACATAGCGAATAAGTGGAAACATGTAAAGGATTTTTTAAAAACAAGAGGATCTAATAGGAGTAAAAATATAAAAAATTATATAAGAGAATGTTTTTATTTATACGATAAAGAATGCTCATTTTTCTGCATTACTGGAACTATTAAAGATTACTTGATGGATTTATTTTTTTTTAAAACTGCTCTTTTATATACCTTTTTTGAAAGTTAAAATGACGTTTTACCGGTAACTAATATTAATTATTACCAAATATTCTTATTAGTTATACGATAAAAATGCACATTTTCTGCATTATATTGGGCTTATTAAAAATTATTAGATGAATTTATTTTTTTTGAATTACATTTTTATATATCTTTTTTGAAGCTAAAAACGGTTATTTACAGAAAAATGGGTAAAAGTTTAGAATATGACACCCCTCAAAAAATGCAATATGAAGATTTTTTGTCGATAGAAGTGACGTTGATTTTTATGTGAAGTTATTTAGCACCAATTGTTTTCTCCTGATATTACAGCATATGGGTATTTTGATAAAAAATAAGATATGTGATAAATGTAAAAAGAGTATGAAAATAAACATAAATCTAGAAGAAGAAAAATCATATTTTAGGTGTTTAAGTTATAGATGTAACAAGAATAAAGTTACAATTAAAAAGTATAGTATATTAGAAAAGAAAAATATAAAATTTAAAACATTTATAATTTTAATATATGGACGGGTTCAAAACCACGATTTACAATAACAGATAAATAATACAAAATTGTCAAAAAAGATTATAATATATTGGCATAAAATTTTTAGAGAAATGGTTGCCAAAAATAGAAAGAAAAATTTAAAAAAAAATAGGTGGTGTCGAGAAAGAAGTTGAGATTGATGAATCGGTAATTAGTAAAAGAAAATACAACAAAGGAAGAGTTGTTAAAACAAAGTGGATATTAGGCGGGGTTTGTAGGGAAGATGGTAACCTATTTTTTTCTGAATTACCTAATAGAAAAATGGAAATTATTGAAAAAGAAATAAGAGAAAATGTTGTTAATGGATCAATTATCATAACTGATTCATTTAAGACATGTGATAATTTGAAAAATTTAGGATTTTCACATCAAAAAATTAATCATAGTATCGAGTCTGTTTCAAAGCAAAACAATGAAATACACACTCAAAATATTGAATGTAGGTGGAGTTTACTAAAAAAATGGTTAAAAAACAAAGGAAATAATATAAAAAAAGACATCAATTCATATCTTTCTGAATATATTTTTCATAACAATTCAAAAAATAAATGGAAAGAGTTTATAAACATTATAAAAGCAAGTTTTACTATTCAATAAAGAGTTTTATTATGTTCGTTTTCGTTAAAACCTCTATTTTAATGGGTGTCATATTCTACACTTTCGCCGAAAAATGATATTAAATGTCCTCGCAAAAAAGATAGAAACAAGGAATGTATTTGTTCACAATAACTTTTTTAACAATAAAATATATTAGATAAAGATAGTAGCAGGTTTTTTCCCGGAAAGAAGCCTTACAAGGTTTAGTCTCTTCCTTTGTATAAATGCTGATACTTCTGCAACACGCGGTTATAAACCCTGTTTTTCGGCGGATCCCGTCCATACGCCTGTTGATAACACAGCGCTGTTAAAAGAGAGACTAGTAAGCCTTAGTTACTTTGGTGGGGTTTGTAACTGGCTCGAGTGTGTTCGTCGTCACACTTTCATCTATAATATAGGTGGCTCTCTAAAAGAGAAGAATACCTATGTCAAATACCGATTTGCTTAAAGTTTTAGAAAGGGACGAATGTTAAACCATAACATAGTGTTAAAAACACTTCTCAAACCCGAGAAATACCAGGAATATGAATCATTACAACTATGTGTATAGGTTAGGTTATTTAGGGTTAGAGAAAGATAGAATACAAATAAAAATGTAAAGGGGGTTTTAAATATACTCAGAGGAACATTTAATATAAAAATAGAAATAACGATAATTTATCATTAAAAACATTAATGTGATATATGAATAATAATCTCAATGTCAATTCAAATGAACCATACGAATCCTCTGGTATTAGACCACTATTCCTTTTGATATACTAGTATAACAGAAATTTAGATTATCTTTAACAAACGATACTTCTAATTGTAAAGATAACAAAAATTATTTTTTTCATTATTATTAACTTATAGGAGAAATAATATAATAATCTTGTTGAAGTCAACATCAAAAAATGGAGAAGATATAACTGTAGAAATAGATGAATCAAAGTCTGGTAAGAGGAAATATAATAGAGAAAACATAGTTAATGGGAAGTGGGTTGCGAGTGTTGTAGAAAGAACCAGTAACAGATTATTATTTTAAAAAGTAATTCAAAATTTAAATATAAAAACATATATTCAAATATCTTAAAAAACTATATTAAAACATCAATCCATTCTATATTCAAATTATTAAGAAAGGATACAATATAAAAAATACAAATATGAAACATTGTACTGTAAATCATAATAAAAAATTCAAAGATCCAGAAACCAATATATACATAAATACGATAGGTAATACTTAGTATTACGTAAAAAAATTTTGTCACTAAAAAATATTTTGATTCTAACAAATTACAGTTCTTTTTAAATTTTTTTAGATTTATAAGAGACGAAGGAAATAACTCTTTTAATAACTTAATTAAACCTTTATCCGTTGTTTATTATTCAATTGTTAAGGGTAAAAAAAATAATTTTTTTAAAAATGAACATATTAGGGTATTTCTCAACCCAATACATGCAACAATTTTTTTCAAAAAATGAAGTTGGGTTTATAGGTAAAAAGATATATTGAAGGACTATCTCAACAACGGAAATGTCTAGAAATGTTGTGAGATAAACAATAGGTATAATTTCAAGTCCCATATGTTATAATTTACAAAAACAAAATACAATGGGAAATCGTATATTCAAACTACGAAGGAAATAATATTATAACTTTTTTAGATGAGTTGCATGAACCAATTAAATTAATATATGCAAATGAGTTATTTTTATAATAGGATTCAAGTATAAATATTTTCAATATATTTTTAATTTTTATTATTATGACCTTTTACTATATGTAGAATATTCATAAAATTGGTTTTGTGATGGCACATTTTGAAATTTTGAGAATTTACTCGAATTTATATGATTATGAAGATGATTAAAAGTATAAATTTTCATTGATATATCTTCTGTTGAAAGTTTTTTTTATAAATTCAAAGTTAAAAATTTATCTAAATATATAACATTACTTTTTGAAACTATCATTTATATATATAATTAAAAGATGTATTTCCTGAAGTAATTCCTGGGATTGTTTCTTTATTTTAATCTGTTAATATTTAAAAAGATATAGTTAAAGCATCTAATAAATGTTTCATTTAGACAACGAAATATGAAGAGCATTTTAAATAACAATAATGCCTTTTCTACTCTATTAGAAGAAAGTTTAAAAGAGAATGTGATAAACTAGAAAAATATATTACTGATAAGACAAACAATTTTGATTTAATTAATTTATTAATTTATGGCATAATTTTAAAAGACATATTGCTACAATATTTATTGTCGCGCGCAGAGGCCACTACCCGTGCCCTGCCCGCGAAGCTCAGATTTTTCATTTACAAATTATGGCGTCAAAGGGATTCGAACTTTGACAATTTGGAATTTTCTGAGCTAGAAATATTAAATATTTATTTTTTTCAGTTTATATTATAAAAAATAATTATTTCATCCATATGTATAAAG
>VRLP01008641.1:0-15898 GCA_009660295.1 Lophius piscatorius
GAACACCAAAAGGCCTACTCAAAGTCCCTTAGAGAGGCTCGGTCACTGTTCTACTCCAACATCATCAAAACCAGTCCTGGAAATTCTAAGCAGCTGTTTTCCATCAATCATCTCCTTAAACCACAAACTCCCCCACTTACAGAAATGACAGAAGAGCACTGTAATAATTTCATGGCTTTCTTCAAATCAAAAATTTACTCAATCCGTTCTGTCCTTTCTGGTTCCTCCTCTCTACCTATCCAGTCTGCTTACTCACAGTTGGAGATCTCCCAGCCTCTAAAGTGTTTCCCAGAAATCTCACAGCAGGAGGTGGAGGTTATCAACAGGACGATGAATCCCTCCACCCCTTTCCTTCCCTCCTGATTCTCCTTGATTTGTCTGCTGCCTTCGACACAGTTGACCCTGGAATACTCCTCCACCGCCTACATCACACCACTGGACTCACTGACACCGCCCTAAACTGGTTTCAATCCTACTTCACCGACAGAACAGAAAAAGTTTCCTTTGGAAGTTCAAGGTCCCGGACAAACACCGTCACCTGTGGGGTCTCCCAGGGATCAGTCCTTGGCCCCATTCTCTTCATACTGTACATGCCCCTCCCCATTGGCCATGTCATCAGTCGATATGGACTCTTGTTCCATTGCTACGCTGATGAAAAGCAAATCTACATTAAAAACTGACACATGTTCCTCCTCCCCCGGACTAAGCTCAGCACCATGGGTGATGGGGCTTTCTGTTCTGCTGCCCTTCGACTGTGGAATGCCCTCGCCGACCATCTGAGGGCTCCACAGACGACTGAGACTTATAAAAAAGGACCTAAAACTTTTCCTTTTTAGCAGAACCTATAACTTTTATTAACATTGCTGCTTCTAGCTCATATTTTTATATTATTATTAGATTTCTTATTGATGCTTTTATCTGTTTTTACCTTGTAGCACTTTGAGATTTGATCCAAAAGTAAAGTGTGTTATAAATTAAATGTATTATTATTATTATTTTTCAAGGATTCAAACCCAAATCCGAACTGCTAAAGCTTGGAAATGAAATTCATTAGGACATGACCAAAATAAAATATATCTGTGCGATTTGAAAGCAGTTTTCAAAGAATCAAGTCGCACTCTAGCGCCTCACAGTGGTGGTTGTTGATTGGTTCAGGCGGACGTCCTCCTTGGAGCATCACTTCCTGTGTTTATGCCATTAGCAGATCAGCATGAAAAAAATATTGAAAACCATGAAAGGGATCAAGTTGATCCCGCCTCCAGAGGAGGAGAGTGAAGTCTGTCCTCCTCTGCTCTCCACTTCACTCAGACGGCCTTTCACCCTGCTGCCCTGTAGGTGTTGCTGGTGACGCATCATCTGTAGTACTATTTCATACAAGATTCGGATATTTGGATGTTTCAACCAGTTCCTTTTTGATGTTTGATCTCAGAACCAGAGGAGAACCAGAATCCTCTGGATCAGGTCCGGTCTGTGGAGCGAGTTCTCAGCCTTAAGTGAGAGGAACCACCACACTCTGCATCCTCTTCCTCGCCTCGCCTTCCTCCATCTCTCTTCCTCCTTCCTCCTCCTCCTCTCTAATCCGGGCTAATTGACTGAGCAGGATTTGCAGCAGGCTTACTGGTGTCGTTTCACACAACAAGAACCGACCCAGTCTGCAGCAGACAGTCTCCACAGAACTCAGCACTGGTACACTCACCAAACCCTATTCACACGTGCACCGTTTTCATCACGTGATCAAATCAACCGGAAGCGTCTCCCCCTTTCACGTCATTGTAAGTTCTGTCCCTTCTTTCTGGCAGAGTTCTGTGGTTCTTTGTATCCGGTCCATCTCAGTCACGTGTCGAACTTTAATTCTGTTTATTGTTGTCTGTCCGGTTAACGTGAATAAATGAATTAAACAATCCACAAACTCCACGTGTTTATTAGTATCGTAGGTTCTAGAATAAACCTGTTTATGGTTCTGGACCGGACATAATAATAATAACAATAATAATAACAAAAGTACAAATAATAGTGACGTTGTTCCGTTTCTTCCCACGGACTCACCGTCACGCTTTGACCGTGAATATTAGACCGAACTTCCGTGTTCAGGTTTGTTGGAGCCTGATCTTACAGAACCCCTGTCCACCATTACTCTGCGTTCAGTCCCTGAATGTGGTGGTGCGTGTCCGTGTCCGTGTAGTCACGTGACTCCACGGACCCCACGCTGTCTCATCCCCACCTGTGGGGGAACGAGGTGTGCATGAATGCAGGTGATGTCAGGTGGGCTGCGTGTGCACGTGATGCTGCTCTGTGATGATTCTGTCTGATGTTTGTGCATGTGTGCGCGCGCGTGTGCCGCCCTTACCGCTGTGCGCGCTGAACCAGCGGGGCGCGATGTGCAGGGGTAAGGTGTCAGCCAGCGACCCCCGGGACCCCAGGTAGAGCACCCCGTCCGCGTGGTGCCCCCCGCCTCCAGTGTCCTGGTAGCCGGTACCGTGGGTGGAGCCGGTGCCCCCCGATCCCCCACCGGCCCGATCCGAGTCCGTCCCTCGTGGGGTGTAGAAGCCGAAGGGCACGGCGGGGCTGTGCTCGATGCCCATCCCGGCCACGGAGCTCACCGAGCGGCTCCGCAGGCCCATGGTTCCGCTTGGCCGGTAGTGGCCGTAGTGGGCCGAGGGTGGTACCGCGCTGTCATCGGTGGAGACACCGGGAAAAGCTCCCCGGGGCCGACCCGCCGTGCTCTGCTTTCCCCCCATGCAAAGGGGGAGGGAGGTGAGTCGGAGGGGGGTTCTGGGTGGAAACTGGAGGGGGCTCGGCTCGATCGGCAAAGGGCTGTCGCCCCCCTCCCCTCTCTCCTGTCTGGCTGCCTGCCTGTCTGTCGGCCTGCCTGTCTGTCGGTCCGCGTGTCTCGTCAGCTCAGACTCTCTGCAGACGCGACAGCCCGTTTCCGTGCTGAGCGGAGCATGAGCCCCCCCCCCACGACTGGATTCACCTCCACGTAACCGGAGAGACCGCTGGCGAGCTGGGCGACGATCCGACGGCGGCACACCGCGCTCCGCTCCCGGTCCCGGCTGGTTAACAAGGCGGGATCATGGGCGGCGGGACGCGGCTGCAACACGTTCCTCCCGTCCGGCCCGAGTCACGGCAGCGCCGCAGCCTCATCGCAGCCTCACAGCGGAACAACTGTTGCTACCGGGCTCCCGCCGCCGAACCATCGGCGTCCCTGGAAAATATGACGTCGGCGTCCGCGCCAATCTGTCAGGTCCGGTTTTCTCCCACCTGCGGTCAACGCTCCCCGTGGATCCGGGTCACCGTCAAGACGCTCCTGCGCGCTCAGATGGCGCTCCGCCGCTCTCCGGTGCTCTCCGGTGCTCTCCGGTGATCCGCCGCTCCCGCTGCTGAGACTGAGACTGAGGCTGGTCAGACAATGGAGGCGTCCAGTGCGCAGACTCGGATCATCCAGAGAGCAGGAGGCAGATGAGGAGAAGACATTCTGCTCCTCCTCAGTTCTTCATCAGCAGCACCGGAGCCTCTTCTTCAGATCGTCTCACCTCACGGACGGGTTCAGACGTGATCCGGTGGTCCGCTTCATCACAGCTCCGGTGTGACTCCAGTCACTGATCCAGAGCTTCAGAACCATCACTTGACAAGTTCTGATGTTCTGGAGCAGGTTCAAACATTTGAGGAGAAAAGTAACATCATGGAGGAAGAAGCTTCTGTCTGTCTGTCTGTCTGTCTGCCTGCCTGACTGTCTGTCTGTCTGTCTGTCTGTCTGCCTGCCTGACTGTCTGTCTGTCTGTCTGTCTGCATGACTGTCTGTCTGTCTGTCTGTCTGCATGACTGTCTGTCTGACTGACCGTCTGCCTCTTCTTGGACATTGGGGAACTCATAGTCCGTGTACTCCACCTCACCCACTCACATAGGTTTATGATGGTTGGACTGATGATGATGATGATGATGATGATGGGTGTATGATGGGTGGACAGGTGGATGATGATGATGGGTGGATGTTGATGATGGGTGGATGAGGGTGGGTGAATGATGATGATGATGGGCGTGTGATGCTTGGATGAGGGTGGGTGGATGATTAGATGGGTGGATGTTGATGATGGGTGGATGGGTGGATGATGATAATGGGTGGATGATAATGATGATGGGTGTATGATGATGATGATGGGTGGTAGGGTGGATGATGATGGGTGGATGAGGGTGCGTGGATGATGATGATGATGGCTGTATGATGGGTGGATGAGGGTGGGTGGATGTTTCCTGTTGGGTCGTTTGATGAGTAGAGGTGGAGATCATCTCATGTTTATGTAAATAATCGAAATAGAATCTTCCTCTAAACTCAGATCTTTCAGGGTTCATCCTTTCATCTGAAGGAACGTGAAGAAACGTGAAGGAACCTTCGATCACGCTGTGAGTTCAGAATAAAGAACTAAATGTGGTAGAAGTTTTCTCTATGAATGTTTTTAAACTCACTGAGTTTATGTCCTTAAAGGACGAGTAGAAATAAAGATCACTTCTGTTTTCTGTTTATAACTAACCCGGGTTATAACTAACCTGGTCACAACTAACCTGGTTATAACTAACCCAGGTTATAACTTACCCAGGTTATAACTAATCTGGTTATAACTTACCTGGTTATAACTAACCTTGTTATAACTAACCTGGTTACAACTAACCTGGTTATAACTTACCTGGTTATAACTAACCCAGGTTATAACTAACCTGGTCACAACTAACCTGGTTATAACTAACCCAGGTTATAACTTACCCAGGTTATAACTAATCTGGTTATAACTTACCTGGTTATAACTAACCTAGGTTATAACTAACCTGGTTATAACTAACCTGGTTATAACTTACCAGGTTATAACTAACCTTGTTGTAACTAACCTGGTTACAACTAACCTGGTTATAACTTACCTGGTTATAACTAACCTGGTTATAACTAACCTGGTTACAACTAACCTGTTTATAACTTACCTGGTTATAACTTACCCGGTTATAACTAACCTGGTTACAACTAACCTGGTTATAACTTACCTGGTTAGAGCTAACCCAGTTATAACTAACCTGGTTATAAATTACCAGGTTAGAACATATCGTCCAGCGTATATTAGATTGTTGGGATTAGTTACTCACTGGTTGGTTTGGATTATAGAGGCTAATCCTGTGTGTGCGTGTATGTATGTATGTGTGTGTTACTGTGTGCGTGTGTTACTATGTGTGTGTGTTACTATGTGTGTGTGTTACTATGTGTGTGTGTGTTACTATGTGTGTGTGTTACTGTGTGTGTGTGTTACTGTGTGTGTGTGTTACTATGTGTGTGTGTTACTATGTGTGTGTGTTACTGTGTGTGTGTTACTGTGTGCGTGTGTTACTATGTGTGTGTGTTACTATGTGTGTGTGTTACTGTGTGCGTGTGTTACTATGTGTGTGTGTTACTATGTGTGTGTGTTACTGTGTGTGTGTGTTACTGTGTGCGTGTGTTACTATGTGTGTGTGTTACTATGTGTGTGTGTTACTATGTGTGTGTGTTACTGTGTGTGTGTGTTACTATGTGTGTGTGTTACTATGTGTGTGTGTTACTGTGTGCGTGTGTTACTATGTGTGTGTGTTACTATGTGTGTGTGTTACTGTGGGTGTGTGTGTGTTACTATGTGTGTGTGTTACTGTGTGTGTGTTACTATGTGTGTGTGTTACTATGTGTGTGTGTTACTGTGGGTGTGTGTTACTGTGTGCGTGTGTTACTATGTGTGTGTGTTACTATGTGTGTGTGTGTTACTATGTGTGTGTGTTACTGTGTGTGTTACTGTGTGTGTGTTACTGTGTGCGTGTGTTACTATGTGTGTGTGTTACTATGTGTGTGTGTTACTGTGTGTGTGTGTGTTACTGTGTTTGTGTGTGTGTGTTACTGTGTGTGTGTGTTACTGTGTGTGTGTGTTACTGTGGGTGTGTGTTACTATGTGTTTGTGTGTGTTACTATGTGTGTGTGTTTCTGTGTGTGTGTGTGTTACTGTGTGTGTTTGCATGTGTGTTTGTGTGTGTGTTACTGTGTGCGTGTGTTACTATGTGTGTGTGTGTTACTATGTGTGTGTGTTACTGTGTGTGTGTGTTTCTGTGTGTGTGTTACTGTGTGTTACTGTTTGTGTATATGTGTGTTTGTGTGTGTGTGTATGTGTGTGTGTGTGTGTAATTAAAACTCCTAAAGTTAAAATTACGTGCTCAAATAAACTAATTTAATTAGTTGAAAAAAATTGGTCCCAATACATTTATTACAAAAAAAGGAGAATTTCTCTTAATTAAAAAACGTTCCAGCATCGGTTCATAAAACATCTAAAGTTTAATTTATGCAAATTTAAATAATGTAAACACAGCTTAAACAGTTTAATTCACTGGTACCAAATAAATCATGTCATCAAACAATCTACCCTTTAATTTAAATGTAAATTCATCATTAAAACATTCTAATGAAATAAAAACACAAACTTAACCATAATTACTGATTGTTTCTTTAAACTATAATCACACCATCTATCAATATTGTGCTCACATGTAACCATCTGTTTGTTTGTTTGTTTGTTTGTGTTTTATTTGGTTAAATAACAAACACACGTAAGTTTTGTTAAGTTGATTTATCATTTATTGTGTATTCTATATCATTTAAGTTATAAATTCTCTTCTGTTACGACTCACCCTGTAACACACACGCACACACATTCATACACATACACACACACACATTCATACACGTACACACGCACACACATTCATACACATACACACGTACACACATTCATACACATACACACACATTCATAGACATACACACGCACACACATTCATACACATACACACGCACACACATTCATACACATACACACGCACACACATTCATACACATACACACACACATACACACGCACACACACACACATTCATACACATACACACGCACACACACACACATTCATACACATACACACACACGTTCATACACATACACACACATTCATACACATACACACGCACACACATTCATACACACGCACACACATTCATACACATACACACACACATTCATACACACACCCACACACACATTCATACACACACATTCATACACACACACACACACACACACTCATACACATACAAACACACACACACATACATTCATACCATCACACACAAACACACTCACACATTCATACACTCACACACAAACACACACACACACGTGGTTTCACCCAGTAACAGTGATGTCACTGGGTGAAACCACGTGTGGGGGAAGTTAAATGAGTCTGTTTTTGTGAAGTCTGACTGTTTTAAGTTTATTATATTAATGTTTGTTCTTTGATCTTGTCAGTAACAGTTGGGAATGTAAACGGTTTATTGTTGACGTTGGAAGTCTGTCACTCATCCGGTTAATGACACATGACGACTTTACCTACAATAATGGTACGGTCCTGAGGAGGGATTCTATATAAAGAGTTGTTTCTTTGGGGGCGGAGCTTCATCGACCATTAAAACCGAATCTTATTACTTCATTTACGTTACGCTGATTTTCTGTCTTCTTCTTTAGGTTTTAATCTTTGACGTGTAAATACGCACATTTCTGTAAATAAGTGGATAAGAATCTGGACCGAATCCTCCGGCGACGGTAATCCGATTACAATGCTGAGTGAGCGTGATCAAGAACAAAGTACTAAGAGAATGATTTAGAAAAGAGAGTAAATGTATTATTGATCATTATATATTATTAAATATCACAGTTTATGAACCCTGAAAAGAAGGTTTTACAGCAGACAGGAGATCAAAGACAAAAGTCAAACCTTTCATCTCTTTATTGAACTTCTGAATGACGTCGTCTGTAAATATACATTCATACATTTGACTTAAAGCTTCTAACAGCAGAGAAGCTGCTGAACATCGTAAAGGATTAAAGATTTATGTCGATTAAACCCACGATATAAACAAAGACTGAACACAAACAGCTGACGGACGCCAGGCTGTCAATCAAACCTCAGAGCCGTCAGCTGACAGAAGATCCGTCCATCAAACGGCATGTTATTAGTTCGTATCGATAAAACGCTGTTTCAGCGACATGAATAAAGTGAATTACATATTATGACATTATGTCCCGTCACCAGAGATGGTCGGCGCCGGAGCATGAATCCGGGACTAGAACCTTTGGACCTTCTCTAAGGCAGGAGTTGGAGTTTGATTTGATTGGACGTGATGGAGACGCCGCCTGTTTGGTCAACTTCTGAAAATAACTCATTCATTTTCATAAAACATGAAACCATGAGGTTTGGTGACGGGGGCCTTTTCATATTATCCTTTAATCAACACATGCTGGACCTTCACTCAGCTGAAGGTCACCAATGAAGGTCACTGATGGAGGTCACTGATAAAGGTCACTGCTGAAGGTCACTGCTGGAGGTCACTGATGGAGGTCACTGCTGAAGGTCACAGCTGAAGGTCACTGATGAAGGTCGAGGCTGAAGGTTAATGTGAGACAGGTTAAGATGATCTGGTTAAGAGACATCATTGATTTGGTGCTCAGTCTCAAAGCGCTGACCCGACTGACTGAAGCAGAGAATCGGGTCCTTGGACACCCCATCCGGTCTAAGGTTCTCCAGGCAGCAGGACTTTCCCAGGATTCATCAGACTCTTGGGGTCTAGCGCATCCTTCAGACGCCGCATGACCTTGATGGTCCTGTGTCCCATCTCCTCGCGCAGCAGCGCTCTCTTTCCCAGGCCCACGCCATGCTCCCCGGTACAGGTACCGTCCACGGCCAGGGCCCGCCTACAGGAGACACAGAGAATGTTCCGTGTATGTAGACAAACCTCTCGCCACGATTACACTCGAAGAAGATCAAAGTTCTCCAGGTGGTTGAACTTTGTGAAAGTCAAAGGGGTTGTAATCTTCTGGCCTGTAGAAACACGTCACTGTAAAAAAAACACGACTCTTATTCTGAAAATATATTTATGAATATTATTTTACATTTCTGCTGATGGATCCTCAAATCCTACCGAAGGGGCTCAGAGCCCATCCTTGGTGCAGTCCCACCTCCACCTTCAACCCATCCACCCCTCCTACAGCTCTCATTCATATCCTGGACCACCCTACCATACTTCCTGTTCCTCCAGACCTCCTCATGGAACCCCACAACTCCTCCCTCTCTGTCCTACACTTCCTCTAAACCCACAGTGACACAATGGAGCTCCTTCTGACCTCCTCTGTCCTTCTCCATCACCTCCTTCTGACCTCCTCTGTTCTTCTCCATCACCTCCTTCTGACCTCCTCTGTCCTTCTCCATCACCTCCTTCTGACCTCCTCTGTCCTTCTCCATCAGCTCCTTCTGACCTCCTCTGTTCTTCTCCAGAAAAGTTGTTAAGTGGGAAAAGCAAGGCCTGAAGACCCGGCTGGCTCTGAACAGAACTTTTACTGCAGCCTGAACCCGCCTCCTCCAGAACCTTCAGATGGACACGGGTTCTATCGTGATGCTGCTGCTGTCAGTCAACACAACAACATCCTGCCTGCGGCTCCGCCCCGTCGTTGACCTCTGACCACTGATGACATCACGGAGGCCATAAATGTGAAGAAGATCCCAGCTGAAGTCCGGCGGGTCAGAACATTGGTTCATCTCTACACAGGAAGAAGTTCAGTCTAGTGGAGGATGTGGGTTCAGAGGTCATGAGACATCTTACCGGCCCAGTCTGTCTGAGAACAGGTGGACTCTGTGCAGCTCCTCCGGGTCTCCGGGGTCCACCACCAACAGACAGTGGAAGTTCCCGTCACCCACATGACCCACTATCGGACCTGCGGGTCAGTACAGAACATTTACACCCACGAGTCGTTAGAACAAATGTAAGATTCTTCTGATTTCACTTCATCTCCTCCCTGGTGTGAACCGGCGCTGTGGGAGTAAACACACGGATCAGCCATTACATTACAACCAGTCACCGGCTCATTCAATACACATCAGAGCCAAGAACGACGGTTCTGTTCTCCACAGAAAAGATGGACCTCATATCACTGGACCAATCAGAACAGTCCTTAGTCAAACGCTCCATGTCACCATAATCCACCCGAACCACTGGTGTCTCATGAGGTCCAGGATGGATCATGTAGTAAACCAGTAGTACTGGTGTCTCATCAGGTCCAGGATGGATCATGTAGTAAACCAGTAGTACTGGTGTCTCATCAGGTCCAGGATGGATCATGTAGTAAACCAGTAGTACTGGTGTCTCATCAGTTCTAGGGTGGATCATGTAGTAAACCAGTAGTACTGGTTTCTCATCAGGTCCAGGATGGATCATGTAGTAAACCAGTAGTACTGGTGTCTCATCAGGTCCAGGATGGATCATGTAGTAAACCAGTAGTACTGGTGTCTCATCAGTTCTAGGGTGGATCATGTAGTAAACCAGTAGTACTGGTTTCTCATCAGGTCCAGGATGGATCATGTAGTAAACCAGTAGTACTGGTGTCTCATGGTGTGTTCCTGTTCCCCTCACCTGTAAGACCGTTCTCCATCAGGTCCTCCTTCGTCTCTACGATGACTCGCGGCAGGCGGGACAGAGGGACGCACACGTCGGTGGAGTAGCACTGTGGGACAAACGGAGAGAAGATGAGGTCACGGCGTCGGACACTCATCACGCCGCGGTCCTTTACATTCGCTGAGATTTAAAACTTCCATTAAGTGGGACATAAAAGTCCCTCCGACCGGCGGACCGGAGGTCCGATCGCTCTGCAGCTCAGAACCATCAGACGAAGCTTTAGAAGGTGACTTCAGCACCATCCGCCGACCTTTCACCTCCTCCAGCTGTGATGTCATCGACACTGAGAGAGGAGGAAGGCCACAATATCTGCTGGCAGATCGTCCATTGCTCTCTGGAAGAATCTCTAACCAACGAAATGATGTCATCACCTAACGTCTCTTTTCTCTCGTCCCTTCCTTCACTGCAGAAGTCAACCATTTATTAATTAGTAATAACATTTAGGCCATGTTACTGTTTTATTAAAGGGAAAATTCACCTCAAAATAAAAACACACCAATCAGCCACATTATTATCACCAGTCACTGGTTGTAATGTTTTGGCTGAGCACTGATCCCACTCTGTCATGCGTTTCTAGTCTTATTTGTCCACCTAGATTTGCGTGAGTTCTGCGACTCCACGTTCAACGTGAACAAATTACTCGACATCAAAGAACCCGCGGGTCTTCATGTGAGCAGATTCATGGAGGGTGCTAGAAAAAACACTCAGAGAACGCAAACCTCCACCGAGGCACAACAGTATAAAACATCAAAGGAACAAGACACAACAGTATAAAACATCAAAGGAACGGGGCAAAACAGTATAAAACATCAAAGGAACATGAAAGAAATTGGGCAAAACTGTATAAAACATCAAAGGAACATCAAAGGAATGGGGCAAAGCAGTATAAAACATCAAAGGAACGAGGCACATCATTTTGAAACATCAAAGGAACAAGATACTCTGTAGCTTCTCGTCTCCTGCGCCTTATTATTTTAAATCAATTTATTTAAAATGTAAAATTTTATCACCTTTACAATAAAATCTACCTCTGGGTAAAATGTCAAATCAGTCCTGTGGGTTTTTTTCATAACAGACAAACAAATAAACAGACAGACAGACAGACAGACAGACAGACAGACAGACAGACAGACAGACAGACAGAAGTAACTACTGTCTTCACCTTGGCGCCCGGTCTGAGCGCCAGAGCGGCGTACCAGGCGTCGTGGCGTGCTTTCCACAACCTGCTGCGAGTGTCTGCGTCTTCGGCCCACAGAAACTCTGAGCCTCCGTTACTCTGAGCGACGTCCTCTGGAGAAACACACCGGGTTTAACGTATGAGGGACATTTACGGTGGTTGAGGACAGCCGTTAACGGTTCTGTATATAAGCTGCGTTCTTATACTGTAAACGTGAGAAAGATGAAAGTATAAATGAACTTATATGTCTCTAATATGTCTTTGATGTTCGTTAACTCACCTGTAGTTCTCACCTGTTCCTTCAGGCTCTGCTCAGAACCGTGGAACTCCAAGAAAAGAGTCGGCGCCACAGGATAGAAGAGAGAACTGAACCTGTTACATGCTTCAATCATCACGTCATCCAGGAACTCTACACACACACACACACACACACACACACACACACACACACACACACACACACATCACAGAGACACACACACACACACACACATCACAGAGACACACACACACACACACACACACACACACACATCACAGAAACACACACACTCACACACACATACACACACACATCACAGAGACACACACACACACATCACAGAGACACACACACACACACACATACACAGACACACACAGAGACACACACACAAACACACACACATACAGACACACACACACACACATACAGACACACACATACAGACACACACATACACAAACACACACACACACACACTCACACACAGACACACACACTCAGACAGAGAGACAGACAGACAGACAGACACACACAGAGACACACATACAGAGACACACACACATACAGACACACACATACACAAACACACACATACATACACACACACACACATACAGACACACACACACACACACACAGACACACACATACACAAACACACACACACACACAGACACACACACTCACACACAGACACACACACTCAGACAGAGAGACAGACACACACACACAGAGACACGCACATCAGTATCATCATCATCATCATCATCATCATCATCATCATCTCTTGTGCTGCTGAGTTAGCTGCTGTATGTTCTGGGTGGGATATGAACCCAACCCCTGCTGCTTCACATCAAACCCTGGAAGTCCTTCACAGTAAAGTGACTCTAAGTCTCAATTATCAGACGCTAACTCTTCGCTCCGATGATGAAGGTGATCTTGTGAGTGGGCGTCGGTTCTCTCCTCACCGATACGAGCGACCGGTACTCCTGCTTGAAGAATCTGGACGGTGCTGTCCACAGCCGCCTGGACGGAGGGGAAGGAACAGACGGCGGACACGGTGGCCTCTGGGACGCCGTAGAGGCGTAGTGTGGTCTTGGTTATGATCCCCAGCGTTCCTTCGGAACCCACAAACAGGTTTGTCAGGTTGTATCCCGCCGACGTCTTCCTTCAGGGGAACACAGAAGGTCAGGTCGGAGCTGCCACTCAAGCAACGCGGCATACCTGCGACCGCGGAGGTCCGATGTCTACCTGGACCGTCGGCCCTTCCCCGCCGTGTGGATGATGGTTCCATCGGCCACCACCACCTCCAGGTTCAGCACGTTTTCTCTCATGGTTCCGTATCTCACTGCATTGGTACCAGAGGCGCTGGTGGCGGCCATGCCGCACAGAGACGCATCGGCGCCGGGATCTGAGATGATGAGAACATCGTTAACACGAGATTTATCTCATTCTTTGTCTCCAAATAATGTTATGAACTAAAAGAAAACAATATCTAGTAACTTTATCTTGAAGAGATTCTATCTGCACTGCAAAAAGTAGGAAAGTCATTAACTTTGATCTTTCCCGCTTCATGTCTGACAACTTCCTGTTAGCGTGACTGACCCACAGGAAACCACAGGCCCGTTTCTCGCAGATACGCGTTGAGGGCTTTCCGAGTCACGCCAGGCTCCACCGTCACGTCAAAGTCCTCCTGGTGGAGATCCAGGACCTGATCCATGTTCCTGAGGCTGAAGGAGACCCCGCCCTGAAGAGAGAAGGAACCGCCCCTCCGTCTGAATCCTTCTTACTTACAGCATCTTATTATTTGTTATTGTCTTTCTCACAACCTTTTATTCTGATGTGGAGTTATGGGGGACAAATGTGTCCAGATCCAGGCTGGACGAGACACGGATACCAGAACCTGAGACTGGACTTCATTCGTTCTCCCGCCAAATCAGATTTATTTTCTTAAAACCGCGTCTTCAGCATCATCAGCGTCTTCCTCAGTGAGGACATTCTGATGGAGATGAAACCACGAGCCCAGCAGATGTCCTCACTCTCTGTCCTCACTCTCTGTCCTCACTGCTGTCCTCACTCTCTGTCCTCACCCTCTGTCCTCACTCTCTGTCCTCACTCTCTGTCCTCACTTTCTGTCCTGCTGCGGTCGTCACTGCTGTCCTCACTCTCTGTCCTCACTTCTGTCCTCACTTTCTGTCCTCACTCTCTGTCCTCACTTCTGTCCTCACTGTCTGTCCTCACTTCTGTCCTCACTGTCTGTCCTCACCCTCTGTCCTCACCCTCTGTCCTCACTTCTGTCCTCACTGTCTGTCCTCACTCTCTGTCCTCACCCTCTGTCCTCACTTCTGTCCTCACTGTCTGTCCTCACCCTCTGTCCTCACTTTCTATCCTGCTGCTGTCGTCACTGCTGTCCCCACTCTCTGTCATCACTGCTGTCCCCACCCTCTGTCCTCACCCTCTGTCCTCACTCTCTGTCCTCACTCTCTGTCCTCACTCTCTGTCCTCACTTCTGTCCTGCTGCTGTCCTCCAGCTACACTGTAAAAACCGTCTGTCCAGTGGTGACGCACAATTAAATGAATTAATTATCATTAAGTCTTGAAATTAAGGTAGAAAATAATCCGTTTTAAAATAGATTTTAAACATTTCCAAAACTTGAATTTCACTTTATTTTGCTTTTGGGGTCAAACTTCAAAAAAGAATTAAAAAAAAAATTATGCTTGTGTTGTTTTATTTGATTTTAAATCCCAAATAATCAACATTTCAAAAATAAAAATGGAAACTGGTTGATGAATTTAAAGAAACTTAATGTTTTTGTTTTTGTTTTGAGTGTTTTAGAGTTTACAGCTGAAGGAACCATGAAGTCCGTCGTCAGACGATCGCTGGGTTCCTCCATGAGGTCAGAGCCGACCAGCTGATCGGAGGTCAGAGGTCGGAGGTCAGCCGATTGGCTGATTTGAACACTGGTAACTTTTTACTGTGACATCTACGTAAAACTACCGTCAGACGTAAACAGAGTCTTCCTCTGCCTCACCTTCACCGCGCTGACTCCTCCCTCCAGGCCGGTCCCGGTGCCAAAGGGGATGATGGGAAGGTGGTGGTTGTAGCAGACGTTAGCCAACGCACTAACCTCCTCCACACAGCGAGGAAACACCACCACATCTGGAGGACAACATCTGCAGAGCAGAAACGCCAGACGATGACTCACTGTCCTCCATGACTCCTCCTTCTGCCCTAAGAGACTCCTCCTTCTGCCCTTAGAGACGCCTCCTTCTGCCCTAAGAGACTCCTCCTTCTGCCCTTAGAGACACCTCCTTCTGCCCTTAGACACGCCTCCTTCTGCCCTTAGACACGCCTCCTTCTGCCCTAAGAGACGACACTCTATGCTGGTTCATCATCTGCATGCTGTCGTAGTAGTACAGTAGTGGTATAGTAGTACAGTAGTAGTATAGTAGTATAGTAGTAGTATAGTAGTATAGTAGTAGTATAGTAGTAGTATAGTATACTAGTACAGTAGCAGTATAGTAGTAGTATAGTAGTATAGTAGTAGTAGTATAGAAGTATAGTAGTAGTAGTATTGTAGTAGTAAAAGTAGTAGTAGTAGTATAGTAGTATAGTAGTAGTAGTATAGAAGTATAGTAGTAGTAGTAGTATAGTAGTAGTAGTATAGTAGTAGTATAGTAGTAGTAAAGTAGTAGTAGTATAGTAGTAGTAATAGTAGTATAGTATAGTAGTAGTAATAGTAGTATAGTAGTAGTAGTCTAGTAGTAGTAGTATAGTAGTAGTATAGTAGTAGTATAGTAGTAGTAGTAGTATAGCAGTAGTATAGTAGTAGTAAAGTAGTAGTAGTATAGTAGTAGTAGTATTGTAGTAGTAGTATAGTAGTATAGTAGTAGTATAGTAG
>VRLP01008642.1:0-15896 GCA_009660295.1 Lophius piscatorius
CTCTCTCTCTCTCTCTCTCTCTCTCCCTCTCTCTCTCTCTCTCTCTCTCTCTCTCTCTCTCTCTCTCTCTCTCTCTCTCTCTCTCTCTCTCTCCCTCTCTCTCCCTCTCTCTCTCTCGCTCCCTCCCTCTCTCTCTCTCTCTGATCGTTTCCAGTGTCAGATTGAAATATTCCATCACATCTTTTATCAGAAATATTCAACGTTTGTTCTGTTGGTCGTTGGATGTAAACAGAACTTCATTTTCTTCCTCTCTCTGATTATTAACTTAAAACACAGTCATGGTTAATCTCTAGTCAAAGTCTTGTTTGTGTGATTTAGGATCAGCCACAACATTATAACCACTAGCAGGTAAAGTCAGAATAACGTTAATCATCTCGTTATATTAGAAACCGAGTGAACATCTTAATCCTTGATGAAGCGGTACTGTAGGACTAAACCTACGCTGTTGTCCCCAACAGCAAGGGTATATCCCCGAAAAGTCCCCAGCCCCCTGTGTTGTACAAACAATCCCCCTGATTGAACTCCTCAAATTAAATGTGAGGTGTTTTATGTCAAAGAAGTTTCGTCTAATGAGTAAAACATTAACTATTAGAGTAAAACAACTACTGACAGAACTATAAACTGACCTTTACCAAAAATCCATACAGTTTTTTCACGCAGTAAAGGGTATAAAGTTTGAAAATGATCCATGAAAGCGTTTTTGAGTTATGTCCGAGAGTCTTTCTCGAGTCCCCCAAGTCCCCCTAGTGAGTAAAATATATTAACATTTGTATGATATGTATAAAAATATTATGTATATATAAGGTAGATCGCCTTGAATTGATTCTCATGCACTGAATCTGGACTTAATCGGACCAAGGAATAGGAAAATCGGTATTAAAAACAGAAGTTCTAGTAAAAATGTCCCTAATTGAGTGAAATATGAGCTGTTAAAGTAATATATCATATACATATATAGAAGTTAGCTATATAGTTAGTTAAGTTGCAGCAGGTTTGGACTACAGGGTTGAGCAGTTATGCCCCAAAACCTTTGGAGATAAAGCTTTTCTGCTAGTCAAGGTCAGAGACGTGAGGATGTCACCTTAAATGTGAAGCTCAGCTAGGACCCACCATCCTAAGCCCATTGTGAGCTAGAGCGGTGGTCCACTTACCAGAAGGTCAGGGGTTTGAGCCCCCCCCTTGATTGTAGCTCAGGTCGCTCTTAAAGGCGGTTGCACTGATGTATGAATGATGGCGTGACCGGTTACCGGTCCTGATGGGCCGGTTCGGCCTTGCATTGAAGCCACTACCGGCGCTGTAGGCGTGTGTGCGTGAACGGGTGAATGTAACTGAACCCCTGACGTAAAGCGGACTAGAAAAGGTGCTTTATAAACCCAGTTCTCTCGCCATTCCAGTTTCTTATCAATCTACCACTTTACCCCCTGTTTGCGCTCCCATTGGCTGCAGAGGAGGCGTCGGCAGCAGAGCGTGGTAAACTGGGCAAATTAAACGTGAACACATATCGCCTCGCCTCACCACGGCGTAATGAGAGGGATGTGCCTGACTGGCCTCGCATGGCGCCGCGGCGACGGCTTGTAAACTGAAAACAGCTTCTGTCTCGGGATTGTTTTCCGCACAATGTCCATTCCTGTCTTTTGTATTCATGCTAGCCGGGGCCGCCTCATTTCGGTAAGTTGTTTCAAAGGGCATCAACAACTTAATAGCCCGATTTGCCCGTTGAGGATGCTCGGCATGCAAGTCAATTCCAGAAATCTGGCAGCGCTTTCCGACTGAACTCATTTTCATCTCCTCGTTCTGAGCGAGGCTCTGTCTCTCAGACGGAGGCAGGTGGGAGAAGACGGATAACGGATCCAGTTATAGCTGTCCTCTGTTTCCAGCAGCCTTCCCTAATTGCGCGGCTGACTTGCAGAGGTGTTTCTGTGTCTCGGGTCTGAAAGTTTCTGCCGGTGGGGGTTCAAAAGGCCGGATTGAGGGGGCCGGGGTGGGCTGTGGCTCAGGAGGTAGAGCGGCATTCCACTTATCAGGAGGTCGTAGGGTTGATCCCCGGGTCGTAGCATTCTGCATGTCCACGTGAAAGCCCGTTAGCTCCACGGGTGCCACGGAGGGCGGCCCACCCCTCCTCGGGTGGGGGTCGGATCAGAACAAAGGTTTTACCATGTTGTGCAGAGACGGATTCTGAAGAAGCGAGAGAAAGAAGACGGAGGGAGCTCCTGAGCCAAAGAGGGAAAATACTTTTATCAAAACATGTTTTGTGATTCTCTGTGTGGCGGCAAATACAGAGAATGACCCGGAAAGAAGGGTGTGACGGATCAGTGTCCCTGTGGTGCCGGTTCCAGGTCCGGAGAAATGGGGATAGGTTGAGTTAGGAAGGCTAATCGGATCCGTTTGGGCTCGGGTTAATAAGTACCAGCACTTAGTGATTTTAGCCATCAAGGTATCGGGGCGCCACTCCGAAAGATGAAGAAAAGTATGGCGGCAAATACAGAGAATGACCGAGTATCAAAGGTTTAACCGGGTTGGGTCAGGAAGGGCTTCCTGCGTAAAAACCTGAATTATCCCATGTTTATTATTTGACCTGACCTTTAACCTTTTTTTTTTCTCCAGCATTTAAGGAAATTATTAAAACTGTACTGAGAAAGTTTCAACAATATGCCAGCTTCATATACGAAGGAAATGAATCATTGAATCAAATCAAAAGTGGACTGAAAATGATATTAACTGACTGGAATATCAACTTTAGTTCATATAAGCTAGTTAACGTTAAGCTAACGCATGTAAGCTAACGTTAGATATTGTTTTCTGAATTCCTGTGGTTTCCTAGACGATGTCAAAAAAGGTAAAGTCAGGTGAGATAAGTGAGTAAAGGCTACCAGTCTCACCGAAATCACCTGATGTTTGGAGTGTAGTCTAAGTTTCACGGATGATTGGGTGGTCCGGCCCATGAGGCTTACACAATAAGAATAAATATGCTATAATCTTCATATTTGAAACGGGAATCTGAGGGAAGTAAACTAAAAACCAGAGTTCTGTGTCCAGAAATGTTTTTTATATTTAACGTTTGGCACAGACCCACTAGTCCCTTTGAGGAAGTGAAAGTTCTGGGTTCAAGTTCATGCATCAAATGTTGGAACAAACGTTTGAGACGACCTTTGATGTTATTTTTAGCGCCACAAAACGCTGATCGATGACTTCAGGGCCTGAAACTGGGTCAGCAAAGGATGCGACTTTTAGGAGAGTGAAAAAGTCAAAGCGGTTCTCTTTCAAGCGTCACACTGAACTTTCTTTAACCTACATTCGATTCTGAGCCAGACTTTCATGGTTCTCGGATCCAACAAATGCGGTCATGCAGGTTCGAGATGTCGGTTCGACAAAATCCTTCTGCAGGGCAAAGAGAGACGATTCATCCTGGTGTCTGGTTTGGAAGGCTTCTTTGGAGGCTCGGCTCAATGGTTGTCGGCTGAGGAGGAATCGGGCGGGATCTCTAGTCTCTGGGTCCAACACCGACCTCCTTCCCAAGATCTTCTTCTCATGACGGAACCAAGAGGCTGAAACGTTTCAACGTCTGTAGAAGTGATGAGTCAGAATCCTCACGGGTTCTTCAGCCCTGTTCTGTGTTGTACAGAACATTCTTAGCCTTTAAAATCCAGATTATTGATCGCATAATAACTATAAAATTTTAACATACTGACCTTTGATGTTCTTCCAGTAGATTTGTATTAGTCATAGTAATGAAAAGTAAAACCTCGCTATGATTCTTTGTGGGTCGGTACTCAGAGAGTTTGTTGGAGTTGTCGGCAGATTTAGAGGTTAGCGTTAACTGCTGGAAGTTTTCCTAAAACTTGGCTGCTGTTGTGAATTTGTTCCTTTGATATTTTTTTTTCCCGGAGAGGAACAGGAAATGACACAACGTGTCTTGAAAAGTAAAAACCGCGCTACGATTCTGCGTTTCTCAATTCTCAGTTCATTTGTTGGAGTTGTCGGCAGATTAGAGTATGGCGATAACTCCATGAAGTTTTCCTAAACATTGGCTATTTTGTCCCTTTAATATTTTTTTCCCTCCTCTAAAGTGTTTCTTTCTAGTTCTAATTGTTCTTTTGGTGTTTTTTTTACATAATTAACTTTCCTACGCCAGCATGGATGCGGATAATCAAGGCGTTTGAGTAGATTCCTATAATGGTGAACATTCTTGGCACGCCACCGGAAGAGGATGCTGAGATATTTGACGTTACCTAGTGTGAAGAGAATGAGATAATAAAAGAAAAAGAAAAAGAAAATAAACTGGTTCATTTCACATTTATTGTTGCTGTCATGCATCTTAGGCCACATTTATTTTTATGTGATATTGGCAACACAAAAATAGTAGAAACGCATTTACAAATGGAACCTACACCCAAAGTAGGATTGAGAGGATTAATTGGAGATATGTCTCTAGAGGAGGACGTCGTCTCCAGACACTCCAGTTGAAAGCAGAGACAAGTGGACGTGACTGAGGACAGAACTGCCCTTTAAAAACATGGATTAGCATAATTCAGTGCAGATTAAACGAGATTAAACGACACATAAAAAGTCAAAAATTCTATCACTAAAATGAGGCCATTAATCTACAAAAGCTACTAAGTATAAATTCTTCACACAGATTCTAGAGATTGTGTTTAAAGATGTTTCCAGGGAGAGTGAAGGTGTGGACGTAGATCCAGTCTTCATCAAACTGGGTTCCTCTCACACATGAATGCCTGAGTGGTTCTTGCGATGAGCAGAACCAGCCTGCCTTCCTCCCGCTGGAGGTTGAACGTGTCTCCGGGACAGAAGCGGAGCGCCTTCCTCCTCTTCATCACCAGCAGCAATGTTGGTGACGGGGACTTCATCCGGCTCGGAGCTTATGGCTTGTGACAAGTGTGTGACGAGGGAGTTATCAGGGCCAGAGGTCCAGAGAGAGACTCTGCACGAGTGTTTGACGACATTATTTATAGACGGGCCGGGCCGCAGATGTTGGACTTATGTCTGCAAAGCTCCTTTAGAAGGTCTTCTTCTCAGAACTTATGGTCCAGCAGGGACTTAATGTCATAAAGATGTCGGTAATATAAACTTAAACCTCCCAGTCTTCACCTCCGAATGAAAAATCTTCACGGATGGAGGATCACACTCTGTTCTGGAGTGATGGGAAAGCGGACCGGGCTTTGGACAGGAGATTCGGTTCAGCATCAGCAGTAACGATGGTGTGGTACCGGTCCGGTAACGTTCCAAACCTCACCTCTGGTCATGAGCTCTGGGTAGAGACCTAAGAATGAGGTCAAGGATACGAGCAGCTGGAATGAGCTTCCTTCATGGGTGGGGGGGCTGGAAAGAACTCGGACCAGGCTCAGAGCAGAACCGCTGATCCTACACGTCCAACTGGGAGGGGACCCCGGAGTTGACCCAGAACTCAATGGAGGGACTATACATCTCAACCCAACCACAAGATATCGGACCTTTAATTCTTTTTTACACACTGAAACTTTAAAGGGCGAGATTTCCATTCTAATGGAACCTTGATTGTGGGAGGAGCATCTAAAGACAGGTGGTTTGAAACTACATATATTGGACCGGGACCTTTCATGGTTCTCCTCACCTGAGGAGGTGCTGGACCAGAAAAAACAGTTTTTTCTCTTTGTGAGGAAAGAAACAGGAAGTTTGTGCAAGAATTCTTCTTCTTCTGTTGTTTTGAGGCTCCTGGTTCTGAAGTCTGGATCGGTACGGATTCTATACTTCAGTCTCTCAACCGTCCTGTACTTCCAGATTTGTCCTTTGATGTTTTGTCCTCTTCATGTTTGGATCTACTATTTTCTCTCATTTCACCTACACTCTACAAAAAAGTTGCATAGTTTAAGTTTAATCATTTTCTATTATTTCATTTTATCCAAATAGTCACATTTTTAAAATACATCGATTCAAATGTCATAGAATCGACATAAATATGTTAATTGTGAAGAAAAAGGGAAACAACTTTAATTAGTAAGAAAAGGTGACGGATGTTTGGGGACACCACAAAGATGAAAGAAAGTGGTTCTGAGCCGAGGTCCAGTCATCCGGTTCTGTTTCTCCACCTCCTGGACTTTATCCTAATACTCTGTGATTCAGGAAAAAAATGTGACCTGATTTTCAAACAAAGATTTATTACCTCAAAATCCAATTTATGTCTTGAGACAAGACGATCCATCATTCCAAGTAAAGATGAGAAGAAAAAAACAAAGCTTGTTTTTTTTTCCTGAGATGAAACTCAAACAAGAAGTTTGAAGATTCTTAACAAGGTGGTCAAAATATATGAATATTTCAAAGAAAAGAAGATGTTTTCAAGGGGAAGATGAGAAAACAAGATGAAAACAAGATGAAAACAAGATGAAAACAAGGTATTTCAAGATTTTCTTTTAAATACAAGTTATGTAAAGAAAACAAGATGTTTTCAAGGTAAAGACAAGAAAACAAGATGGAAACAAACATGAACACAACAATGAAAAAAAAACCTAATGAAAACGTTTGAAAAGATAAAAATGAAAACAACGATCTGAAAACACGATGTTTTCAAGACTCTGGATTAAGAAGGTCTTCAAAATGCTTCTTCTGAAAAACAGCCTCGTATATCTTTGCAGTGAGACATTTTCTCCAGGAATCAGACAAACATCCTTTTATTTGGAGTATTTAAAGTTCGCTGGTGGAACCGAATCGTTAGTTCGAGGATATTTTTCTGGAAAACGGGTGTTTTTCCTGCATTCTAATGAACGGAGGGATTAGGTTCTGCTGCAGAAACGTGGAACCGGGAGAAGGAGAGGAAGGGGACGCTGAACCGGGCCTCTCAGGAGAGGGGGGGTTCTGGTGGCGGTGCTGGTGTCACATTATTGGCGAGCTTAATTAATCTTTAAATTAATTAAACTTACTTTGATCTCATTAGAAGCTGCGTCTTTTTGTTTTTTGTCCTTTATTTTCCTAAATGTGAAACTGAGCAGCAAAAAGGCAAAAACGGCATTTTTCTTCTTTTTTTTTCTGTAATGCATTCCATCCGTCTTTCTTTGGGCGCTGTTTAAACCTCTTTAGTATTCTAATTCTCTTTTCATGAGACGGAATGATTTTGCAGCTTCTTGAGATTACTTTGGGCGCTATGAGTGAATAATATTACCCCACAATGTGGCGGATTTCCGCTTTGACGATAACCGACATGCAGCATTATTAATAAAAAACAAAGTTATTCGTCTCAGGAGGAACGTGCCGACCTCGACGCTGAGCATCCCCGTCACCGCGGCAACTAAGGCTTTCTTTTTCCTGCTGCCAGGACAGCTTCTGAGTGACGTTACAGCAAACAGGGGAAAGAATGGGAATCAATAAATATATTTCTTACTTTCCTGCCCCCCCTCCGAGATGATTGGCGGGCTGCTGCTCTGACATGCCTGTCTGTTACTCCGGCGCCGTATCACCTGCAGGCTTGTTTTTCACTGAGGGACAAATTAAACGGGTGGGGTGAGAGAGAGAGAGAGTGAAAAGTGTGAATGCTGGAGTGTCACCGGGGAAAGATGGCCGTCCTGTGATGACGGGCAGGTAGAAAATTAAGACCCGCCTCCACGGTTGTCGTGACGATGTGTGTCGCCGTGAGATGACGTGACATGTTTTTCGCACATTTTCAGGAATTATGACCCCTGTACATAAAGCGCCTCCTAGTGTCAGAACAAAAAAAACTTTCCCAAAATCACTCCAGTTCTTCCTCGCACGGAGGTTTTTATACGTAAGTATAAAATGAAAACGATCCATGAAATAGTTTTGGAAAAAGTTTAGACCACACCCAAGTGGCGACGGCGGAAGAAGTACTGATGAAGATGCTCTGGTGAAAGACTCTCTCCCTGCTCACTCGGGCAGCAGTCATCATCACCTCACTCTGTCACTCCCACCCTTCACACTCGTTCACTTTCAATTACCCGCCTCACGACCTGTGGTACCAACGGCTCTCGTCCAATATCACCGCGACATACCTTCATTGTTAACTTATCATCATCATCGTCACCATCATCATCATCGTCACCATCATCACCATCATCGTCATCATCATCACCGTCATCGTCATCATCAGCTGCTGTCTTTTTGAAGTGACTCTCTTCATTCATCTAGCGCTGGTAGCTGCCCCCCAAACTCATTAGTCTCATCAAAGTCATCAGCCACCGTGACCACCAGTTCAGACTCCAGACCGGCGGGGGGTCTCTACCTCCAGGTGTTTCAGAACCCTTCAATCACGTCGTCTCTGAAGAGTGTGAGCGCTGAAGACTTTCCGACAGAGACCTTTCGCTGGTTGGAATGAATCTTCTCTCCTGGTTTAAATCAGGAGAAGAACGATTAGTTGTGGAAACAACGATTCCCCCAGCAGCGTTTTTATTCAGAACCTCTCTTTGTGGGTTTGTAGACATTTGTTTGGGTGATTCCCCTGCAGACCGTTTTTTGTCTCCTTTTGTCGGAGGCTCGTGACTCACCTGCAAAAGAGGCCGCTTGTTCTTTTAGCCCTTTAATACTTTTGTGCTGTGGTTCTGTCAGAAAGAATGGATTTCTTTACATTCTGTCTACGTCTGGTACATTCCTGCAGAATCGACAATAAAGCTCCTGGAATTCTTCTACACTGGAGCTAAAAATATAAACAGAATATTCTTCATATATATATCTATATATCTATATATATAGATATATAGATATATATATGTTTGTATATGTTTGTTCTGTTTTTAAACCCTCTAGTGGACATTAGGTGGTATTTTATAGGCACAATCCCATTTCTGTCACACATGTTGGGTCCATTGTCTGTCCAGCTGGTCCAAACAGAGAGTCCTCCTGGTTCTGACCCACAGAAACTGTGTAGAAGAACAAGAACTTTGTGGTATTTCTGTCAAATGTGATGCAGAAGTTATCAAAGAGTTTCTGAACAAATTCACTGATTGTTTACTTTCATGTTTCTGTGATATAATGATGTCAGAGCCTTTGATCTAAAAACATCAGAGGAGAGAATTATTACTCACACACAGTAACAGATTACTCACACATAGTAACAAATTACTCACACATAGTAACAGATTACTCACACATAGTAACAGATTACTCGCACATAGTAACAGATTACTCACACGCAGTAAAAGATTACTCACACATATAAACAGATTACTCACACATAGTAACAGATTACTCACATAATAACATGTACAATATTACTGGCACTAAACAACTAGATGATTGTAGGTCTTGCCTGTCCATAGATACCTAGGTGATGCAGATACACCTGATAGTTGTGGAGATATTTGAAGTTTATTACCTCCGGCAAAGAGGTTCTGTTTTCATTCCTGTGCTTTTTTTTTATTTGTTTGTGAGCAGATCAAAGAATCAATTTACATGAAATTTTGCCCAGTGGTAATGTTTTTGGAAGCGTTTAAGACAAGATAAAATAAAATAGTAAGGTGTTTGTAGAAGTCACGTCACAGTGTCACGGCTTTGTTCATTTGATTCCTTTGATGTTTCTTAGTGGGTGGAGCTGGCGGCCTTGTGGGCTGAACAGAGACGCCGAAGTGGAAGTTGGAGGAGAAGACCGGCTAAAGAGTACCTGAGAGATACTCAGAGACTTTGTTGGAGTTGTCAGTAGATTTAGAGGTGGGCAATGACGCAGAAATGAATGGAGGAATCTGCAGGAATGTTCTCTTTATCCGGCGGTACTTTTGTGCCTTTGTGGAGGTTTGAGCTCTCTGAGTGCTTTTCCTAGTTTGGAGATGTAATTCCGGAGAGGCTTAAGATAAACCTCTTAAACCAGATAGGTGAGTCAAACTGTGGGAAGAGTTCTTGGACCCGAACACGACAGAAACACAATAACTTTCTTCTGCCAATTTTTATTGGATCTCATCGATCCAGAATAGAGAATCCAGACATGACAACGAGGGGCGGAGACACTCAGGCGAGAGGAATAAAGGGAGGTTATTAATCATTGAAGAAGAAGAACACACGTGTGGTTAAAGCATGAAGAAGCAGCAACGCCGTCATCAGAAAAATGGCCGTCATGAGGATTTGGCGTCGTGGGCGGCTCTTTTCTCTTGATGTCATTTCATCTGTGCGGCGGAGTGTCTGTGCACAGAATGTTTTATCAGAATGTACCTGCATCATTATATGTGCAATGTGATTCCAGTCATTCCTCGGCAGGCAGAGAAATCCCTCTAGTCAACTGTGGAATCAAAAAATATTCAGTCTGAACAGCTTCTGAGAGAGCTTCTCTCTCTCTCTCTCTCTCTGTGTCTGTCTCTCTCTGTCTCTCTCTCTCTCTACGTCTCTCTCTCTCTTTCTCTCTATGTCTCTCTCTCTCTCTGTGTCTGTCTCTCTCTGTCTCTCTCTCTCTCTACGTCTCTCTCTCTCTTTCTCTCTATGTCTCTCTCTCTCTCTGTCTGTCTCTCTCTCTCTCTCTATCTCTCTCTGTCTCTCTCTCTCTCTCTCTCTTTCTCTCTCTGTCTCTCTCTCCCTCTCTCTCCCTCTCCCTCTCTCTCTCTCTCTCTCTCTCTCTCTCCCTCTCCCTCTCCCTCTCTCTCTCTCTCTCTCTGATAGGCGGTGTTGTTTTATTCTCAGGTGCCCTAAAAGTCAATAATACAATATCATTTCTATTTATTTTTTATTTTTTATTAAACATAACTCAGCTTCTTATAAAAACTCATCAGATGTCGGTTCAGATTATCAGATCAAGGCTTTCATATCCTGCTTTTTTGTCCGGGACACATCAGACTTTTTGGTTTTGTTTTAAATCGTCACATTTTGGACCCTTAACCTTCTTTTTATTTTCACTGAACCTGCTTCAACAAAGACGTTTTATTTAACAGAGAAGTTTAGTAACGACCAGAAAATATCATTAAAATGAACGTTTCCCATGAAAGTCAGATTTTATTTCACAAAAAAGTTTGTCCAGGGTTACTGGCAGCCTCTATCATGACTGGGTGAATGTTTGTGTGAACGGTTGAATGTTTGTGTGAACGGTTGAATGTTTGTGTGAATTGGTGAATTTTTGTGTGAATGGGTGAATTTTTGGGTAAATGGGTGAATGTTTGTGTAAATGTCTGTTTGAAAGGGTGAATGTTTGTCCAAATGGGTGAATATGTGTGTGAACGGGTGAATGTTTGTGTAAATATCTGTGTGAATGGGTGAATGTTTGTGTGAACGGGTGAATGTTTGTGTGAATGGGTGAATGTTTGTGTGAATCTGTAAATGTTTGTGTAAATGTCTGTGTGAATGGGTGAATATGTGTGTGAACGGGTGAATGTTGTGTAAATGTCTGTGTGAATGGGTGAATGTTTGTGTGAATGGGTGAATGTTTGTGTGAATCTGTAAATGTTTTTGTGAATGGGTGAATGTCTGTGTGAACGGGTGAACACTGACTCCTAAAGCGTTATAGAAGTAGCGTCCATTCCTTCGCCGTCGTCTGCAGGAGTGTAATTTCCTCTAAAGGCGGTAAACCAGTTTTTGATGGCGGTAAATGTTCCTGGAGTCAGACGTCGCCCTTTCAAAGGCACGAAAAGAAAAAAAAGAAAAAGCCAAATGAGCAGGAAACAGGAAGTGGGCTGTCGTCTTGTTTATAGGATCTCTCAGCAGGTTTAATAGGATTTTCCACAAAATTAATTGTCTGATGTTTGTTTGTCGCTGCGAAAAAAAAACCCGACGGCGGCGGTTTTGTGAAGCGTTCACCACCGGCAGCTATTAACGACATCATTACCCTCCTCTTCCTCTGTCCTGATCTCGCTCCTCGCTCCTCGCGTAAATAACCGAGCACACACTACCTCCTTTTTTTCTTCCTCCTGCCTTCGTCCCGCCCTCATCTGACCCAAACCCACCCTCAGAACCCGGATCATCAGCGGCTCAATTAACAAAGTCCGTGCGTCGCTACGAAGGTGCCCTTCAGGGAGAAAAAAAAAAACTGGCCACGCGCTCCATCACAATCCTTTTGATGCGGCTGGAAATGAAAAGCCTCTTTATTTGTTATTCTTGATTCCTGAAACCGTTTCCCCGCCGCTAATGGCGCCCGCATACTGAGGAGGATCAACGTCACGTCAGATTAAGGCGGCGAGCAGCGAGAGGAAGCCGCCGCGGCGAAAAATCTGCAGCCGTTTGCCGTTTGCTTGCAAGGCCCTCCAAAATAAAATGTAATTTGGTTTATCTGACTGAGTGGAGCATGAAGGACTTTTTCTTCCTCCCTTCTGCACAATTCTCTTTGGGGAGGTCCTTGAAATAACTTTGAGTCTTCATCAAACAACAGCGGGTTATTTCGGTATCTGGGGTAACCGAGCTACAAAACACAACAACGTGTTTTCCCGCCGCAGCCTTTTTGACGAAGAGCAAATGTTTGTCGGCGGTTGTCAGGTGAAACGTCTGCAGGCTTTATTTTTAAAATTTATATTTCTTTTCCCTGCAATCATTTCAGTTTTTTTTTTTTAAATCCACCGAGAGAAAAACGTTCAGACGTTCCTTGAAAATGAAAAATTTCTGATTAGCCCAGGATTTTTTCTCGAATCTAATTAAATTCAGCTTTGATCGTTAAAAAGTTGTTTTTGTGTTTTTTTAAATAATGAAACGTGTTTCAGGTCAATCTTCTTTTCTTTTTTTTACAACAGCAATCTATATTTGTAAAGTTCTCAAAGTCGTCGTAAAATATTTATATTTCATATAACCCTGTCCTTGTTGTATAAAGTTGCATAATTCTATTTACTAAATCCGTACATGTTTGTTTTTTTTGCAATAAAATCTAACATATAATTAAAGGACTTTCTCTTATTTATGATAAATGCCTCGTCCTCATTGGTCCATTTGACCCGTGGTGTGCCCCAAGGCTCCGTCCTTGGCCCCTTACGTTACACAAAAAAAATGAATCATGGCATAATTAAATATGAATTAATTGCATCTATTTGATTGTATTTGAATTTAACTATTTTAAAAAAACGTATTTCATTTTATTTTATAGAATAAAATGATTAAAACAGTCGAAATCTGAAAATCTGAAATCTCTGACTTTTAGAACTAAAGGTGATTCTGGGGGAGGCAGTGGTTCTGGAAGCCCGACCCCAGGTTACACTAGACCCGTTTGAATACGGCTAATGTCCACATAGCAGAACCATTTCTTTGAATCTAGAATCGGACCTTGAAATCATAATGTGACATCATCAATCACCAAATGGAACAACAACTAAACATCAACGCCTTTCAACACTGATCAGCCACAACATTAAAACCATCTGCCTCATATAGTTCAGGCCCCCCTTTAGGCCCAAAGAACTTTCTATCAGAACCACAATCGACTATTTCAGCAACTTGTACTTGTGTCCAGGTCGAACCCTGCCTCGCAAACAACGTCAGGTAGGAGAGGCTCCGCCCCCAACGACCCTGAAAAAAAGGGTAGCAGCTTACGGAAAGTGGATGAGCTGATGAATACAAACGTTTTGAGTTGATGAAAACATGAATATTCTGTGTGTGTTGGCCGTTCAATTAGGTCCACAGAACTTCCCTCAGAACCAAATGAATTAGTTTATAGTTTAATAAGCGTCTGCTGCAGTGAGATCAGCCATAAGATTATAACCATCTGCTTAATGTTGTTTAAGTCCTTTTTTTTTTTTCCTTTTTTTTTGATGTCGAAAAAGTTCTTCTGTTGGATCGGGCTACCCGGATTGATTAAACCTGGGATAAGACACTTTTTTCAGTTCCAGAACAGGTTCATTCAACTCTGAGTTTGTTAACCCTGAGTTAAAACTCCTGCATGAAGAAGATCTAAAGACAGTCAGTCGTGAAAGTGGCCGAACCTCGAAATAGAAATGCAGATGATCGTTCTGGATGGACCCAGAACTCTCTGCTGTTCTGGAGTGTCTGACCCAGTCCTGCAGTCGTCACAGAACGCTCACTCGCTCACTTAACACATCCCACGAGAAAATGTTCTTCTCCTGTCTGTGGTCATAATGTTATGGCAGACAGGTGTAAGTGTGAAAGTTTCGTTCTTGCAGCCGGACCACGAACAGAACCGTTCTACAGAACCGACCCTGGAGCTGGTGGAACTTAGCATCCTGACCCACCGGAGCATAAAGTGTGCGTTCATTAGCATAGTTAGCGGCGGCGCCGGTTCCCTCCCACGCGCCAACATAAATATTAAAAAGACACGGCGGTTTAATATTTAATTTAAATGGAGGCTTTAAGGCATTAAGTCAGATGTGAAATTATTTCTCAGTCAATCCGTCACATAAAGGAAACCATTTAATTAACCTGCAGCCGTTTGCGCCGCCGCGCCGCAGAACGCCAACTAATCGCCATATAATGGAAGGAAAAATAACGTATTCTAGTTTCTGATATTTACACCGACGTCGAATCAAACCGCCGGAAGTAATCAACACGCAAATATTCACAACACCTGCGAAGGAGGGCAATTAATATTATTATTGTTATTATTCCTTTGAATTTGCTGCTTCGTCACGTCCGTCGGCGATGAGATACGCCGGATGTAATTAGCATGAGCTGTTATTCATGCTAGACTAATTAGCATTTGTTTTTTTAACCGTAAACCTTGAATGGATAATGTAAACACGCCGCCGTGTGAGCGGCTGCACAGCCAGAGAATTAATATGTTAATCCCTCTAAAAGGTTTTCATGTTGACCACGCGTTAGCAATTAAGCGTGGCTTAATGTTTGAAAGAGGGCGCCGACCCCCCCTCCCCCCCCCCCGACCAGCGCCCCTGTCATTTCCAGTCATTTAACAGAGTCATGAAACGCTCGTCGCTAACTTAGCTAGTGGCGTTTTTTATTTAAAATGTATTAAAAAAGAAAAATAATTGACAGTAAACTACTTTCATTCTGTCAAAAATGATGCCAATCAAATATTCACTATAAAAAATAAAAAAAGCTTTCATTGTTTTTTTATTCACTGTAAAAACCAGACTTAAAATCACATTATTATTATTATTTGATAGAATCACCAACCCATCCTTCGTAATCAACCTGTCGATCTTTGAGGGGGTCGGACTCGGGGCATGTTGGAGAAATAATAAACATGCTTGGATACGTTTAAAGTAAAAATGTAAGAATAAGCTCTCATTTACATAATTTTACAGTGCAGAGAAAACGATCAAATCTGTTTTGCCCCCCTCTGTATACACATGTGTAAATATAGATCTGTGTGTATAGACAGTAGATTGTATCTCTATATGATTAGAATCACTATACTGGCCCAGAAAACGGATCTTAACTGCACTGTAAAAAAAGAGAATTCTGGATGAACCCAAAAACATGAAGTCATCTGATAGCGATCTATGAAATCAAGCATTTATGCGGCCGACTGCAGATGACGCCAGCATTCACGCCGAGTCGACCTGATCTGTGTTTGTGTCAGCGGTTTTCCACTGGGCTGATTCTTGATGTTTGATGTTGGGCGCCGCGCGGCGCCCTGAGGGCCGCCCCCACGCCGTGAAAGATCTGAGCTGTGATTGACAGGTAGCAGGGCACGACTCCTCTGTTCTGATCGGTCCCCGGCTCCTCACCTGCTGCTGCAGCGGCTCCTGGGTTGCTCGGGGGGGAGGAAGAGGGGGGAGGAAGAGGAGGGGAGGGGTAACGGCGGTGGATGAAATCAACGTGCTGCATGATGGCGTGCGTCTGTGAGACGCTATTCCAGTCACTCAGCAGCTCGAAGGAAACGGTTAACGCAAAAATAAAGTTGCATTATTCCACTAATGATGTGTGTGCGTGTCTGTGTGAGTGTTAGTGTGTGTGAGTGTGTGTGTGTTTGTGTGTGAGTGTGTGTGTGAGTGTGTGTGTGTGTGTGTGTGTGTGTGTGTGTGTGTGTGTGTGTGTGTGTGTGTGTGTGTGTGTGTGTGTGTGTGTGTGTGTGTGTGTGTGTGTGTGTG
>VRLP01008643.1:0-15868 GCA_009660295.1 Lophius piscatorius
TGAGTTCAGGGAATAAAACAAGACAGATTTCCTGGAGTCGATTCTTAGGAGATAAATTTAAACACAACTGGACTGATGGTCGGGAAGTAACGGACCAGAACCTGTGTTTTACACTAAAAACACCCCTAGTGAGTAAAACAGGAACTATTACAGTAAAACAGGAACTATTAGAGTAAAACAGGAACTATTAGAGTAAAACAGGAACGTTTGGAGATAAAGCTCCCTCTAATGGTGGAAATATGCCACTGACCTTTCCCAAAATCAGTCCAGTTCTTCCTCAGACTGACATCTATGTGGGAGTAAAGATGATTCATGCAGTGATTTTGAGGGGGTTATATTTGAGGACCTGGGGGGTTCAGATCTTCTGCTGCCTCTCGGCGTGGAAACCTCACGTCGACTCTGGGGTTGTTGAAGGACGGGATCAAAGTTCACGTCTGATTCGTGGCTCCTCCCTGCAGGTATCGCCTGGCTGTGCTGTGATGCGCGGCGACAGGTCCGCATGCAGGCCCTCACCTACCTCCAGAGGGCGCTGCTGGTCCACGATCTGCAGACTCTGGACGCCACTGAGTGGGAGTCCTGCTTCAACAAGGTAAGAAAAGAAAGATTCAGCCCAGATCATTATATCTGAGGGGGGACTTCATACCCCGCCTCCAATGAGGAGAGGGACACCAACGGGTTCTGTCAGTGTTTGACGATGTCCTGTTTGTTTGTTTGTTTGTTTGTTTGTTTGTTTACAGGTGCTCTTCCCGCTGCTGACCAAGCTGCTGGATAACATCAGCCCAGCAGACGTGGGCGGTATGGAGGAGACCAGGATGAGGGCCTGCACCCTCCTGTCCAAGGTTTCAGACAAGCAGACGTGTTCAGATCATCAGAACTTTATTCACACAGAACTTTATTCACACAGAACTTTATTCACACAGAACTTTATTCAAACAGAACTTTATTCACACAGAACTTTATTCAAACAGAACTTTATTCACACAGAACTTTATTCACACAGAACTTTATTCAAACAGAACTTTATTCACACAGAACTTTATTCACACACCTTCCTGCTGGTTTAGGATGAATGAAATAGAAGAAGTGAAACTAGAAGGACCTAAAGATGAATCTGTGCCACAGACGGTAGAGAAAACAACAAACAAGAAGATGAAGTAGAATAAAGAGCAGGAGCAGATTATAAGTCAAACTTGTAATTAAATAGAATAAAATCAAGATCATTAAATAGTTATAAATGTTATTGATCCCCGCAGAGGAGAGTTAGTTGTTAGAGCAGCTCATGAACCTTAGAGGTTCAGTTTAACCTGGTTACCGCTGTGGCTCCGCCTCCTCGGTACCTGACGTCTGTTTGTGGTCCGTCTGCTCAGGTGTTCCTCCAGCACCTCTCCCCGCTGCTGTCCCTCCCCACCTTTGCTGCCCTCTGGCTCACCATCCTGGACTTCATGGACAAGTACATGCACGCCGGGTCCAGTGACCTGCTGGTGAGGATTACTGCTCCGTTACAGGATTGTAATGTGATTACATTGAGTGGATCTGAGGGGTTCTTCAGCGCCGATGAGTCCAGACATCTGGCCTCAAAACTGTTATAACTGTTACTAAATGAAACCGTCAGCTGTGACTGGTTCTGTGGGGGGGGTGGAGGCGGAGCTTCACGGCTGTCAGACCCGCTGAACCTCCTGGTTTGCTGCTTGTGTCTGAACAGTTGGAGGCCATCCCAGAATCCCTGAAGAACATGCTGCTGGTTATGGACACCGCAGGAATCTTCCACTGCGCCGACTCCAGGACGGGATTCTCCGACCTGTGGGAAATCACCTGGGAGAGAATCATCTGTTTCCTGCCTCACCTGAGGGAGGAGCTCTTCAAGCAGACTGTGATACCAGGTATAGAACCGGAACCAGGAGCCAGGTTCTGCTCTAACACGGTTTTAACTCTCCATCCTCGCTCTCCCATCTCTCTCGCTCTCATGTTTGTCTTTAGATCCAGTACCCGGCCCTCCAGCGGAGCCCGTGCAGCCGACTCCTCCAGCAGGTCTGCCTCCCTCCCCTTCAGTGTCTCCCCCACCTGCCCAGTCGTCCTCCCCAGGCCCGGTTCCAGTTGCCCCCACAGAGACCCAGACCCTCAGCAGGCCGGCGTTACCCTTAACCGGGGTCAACGGTACCTGAACACATCATCGTTCACCTATGACATCATGAGACTAGCTCCACCCACCACCAGAGAATCATTTTCTGTTTTTGATGTTAAATAAAGATCGATGAGGTTGACATTTAAACAGAAACCTTCTACTCAGTCTCAGAATAATTCTTATTAACCTTGTTTTTGTCGGTCCAGTAGGAGCGGGTCGCACGTCTCCAGTCCAGCCCTCCACGCCGGTGCCCCTGACGGCGTGTCCAAAACAGGCCTCTTCACCCTCGAGCCAGTCGCCCCTCATTCTTCAGCCTCTCGCTTCTCCCCTGCAGGTGGGAGTCCCGCCCATGTCGCTGCCAATCATCCTGAACCCCGCCCTCATCGAAGCCACATCCCCCGTCCCGCTGCTTCCTGGCCCCAGACCAACGAGCCCCTCAGATGAGGTCAAGTAAGAGCACCCCCACCCACTGTCTCACCCACCAAGACCACCACCCCTCTAACAGCCGGACCAACCACACGACTCACATCTGGGCGTCACCATGGAATGATGTCACGAGTGGGCGGGGACAAATTAGGCATCACTCAAATCCCCACATCAGAATCATTTGACTGTGAAAGAAACAATCGTGTTGTTTTATCTCTGTTCAACATAATACTGAAACATTGATTAGAGGCGGAGCTCCTGGGAGATCATGTGACTCGCATGGGGAACATTTTACCTGCTGATTCCAGCGTTTTTAAACTGTGCATTAAATGTATATTTTAGACCAATAAAATAAAGTCATGCCACATGTCCTGAGGTTTATTCTAGGGGGCGTGGCTTCTGAGAGTAAAGTCGGCATCATTAACGCAGTAGTTGAATTTCCCGGTATCCGTCGTGGTTGAGGGATACGAGGAAACGGTTCATCTGCTGGCGACTTCTCTCATTGGCGGTTCTTACTAGGAACCTCTCCCTCTGGTTTGGTCGTCTGTTGTTCTGGCCGCCTCCTCCTTTTGAAAACTGACGTTACCATGGAAACTGACAAAATGTGATTCCTGTGAAACCGTGACCACAGGGCCTCATGTCACGCATGGCGGCTACGTAGGAAGCCACGGGCGTTTTGTCTGAGCTAGAGTCTGTCACAGACCCTTGAGGTTACGATCCCCTCAAACCCAAAGTGATGCAAATCTTTCTTACGCCAAATTTACTTAAAAAGTCACATTCTCACACATCAACACAAATGACAGTAACTGGAGCTGCCTGACTCCGCCTCCTGTTGAGCTCTGACGGGGCATCAGAATGGAGGCAGGCGTTTTGCAGCTCTGGTTGAAGACGGAGAGAAAAGTCCAGTAATTGCGCCGATAGAAGGAAGAATGAGCATCGTGTTTGTGGTGAATGTAGCAGAACCATTGATTTTAAAACATTACGCCGCCACCTGCTGGCCCGGCACAAGTACTACAACCTCTTCAATGGATCCCTGCGTCAAAGAGAAAGCTAATGTTTGTTTCTTTATTCATAACTGTTGTCGTGGAAATGGGTCGCAGTAAGAAAAATGTAAACGGGGCGGGTTTTAAACCCTGCATGAACAAGGTATGAGTGGGCGGAGCCTGATGTGGGTATAGAAGATAAACACCGTCACAGCGTCTTTCATACACGTGTTGGAAATCAGTGAAGGGCAGAAATGTGTTTTTTAATCTAACAGAGGTGGTACTCATCGGCCGACTCCTGCCAGCGAGGGGGGGACGTCTTTATTCAACCTCATTCAGGTGGTCTTTGGCTCAGATTCTTGTCGGACCCCTTTGAAACAGAAACCCGGCAGATGGAGGAGGAACCGTTCAGCAGTCCTGAGGGTCTGAGCAGAACTATTTATTCAGCGATCCCACCTTCACCGTTTGCGTTTCCTGGACGCCCGTCACTTACTCGGGATTTTAAAGCTTTAAAATAGTTTTACTTTGAAAACCTCTTCATGACGTTTCTTCTTCCTGTTTGAAATCCTCACATGATCTCGGGTTCACCAGTAATAAAGGCGGTGAATTTGTTTTCAGAACACTCAACGAAAACAAACGTGTCCCAAGAGGCGTGTCCATCAGCGCGCGTCATCGGTACGCCCACCAGATGGCGGTGAAGAGTCACATGTTCAACTAGTAGAGTGGCAATGGTGGAAGTTATGATGTCATTGATAGTGAATTAAACGGGCCTTCATGCGTGATCGGAACAGAAACCGCGCCGGTAGAGAAAGTGGTGGGATGTGGCTAACTATTAAAAGCATTGCGACATGTGGGCGGAGCTTATTGTTTGCATTTAACTTGAAGTCTTTTCTTTCTTGCAGACATTTCTCATGGTTTACTTAAGTTCTGGAGGCACCAGCGATGATTATCGGTAAATACCTCGTTAGGATGTCGCCGAGTATTCGTCCTCGCTACGTTGACTCTTCGCTGCCATCTTGTTATAAAATCAAACGTCAAGTATTCTGACGTTTACAGACAAGGATGCTGTTTTCTTACTTCCTCGAAGGACGGGGCCTCTAGGTGGCGCTGATGCAACGGAAATTAGGCGATCTATTACGTTAAAACCAAACTGGTAACCTTGAGCTAGAGGCTCCACCCACCACCTCCACCTCCCAGATGATGTTTGACTTGTATATTTGAGCGACGCACATCCTCAGAAACCTCAGATTATGGTGGCGAGACGGCGAAGAGCGACGACTCGGCGGTTCCTTACTTCCTGCATGCTGAATGTGCCTTTGTGTCGACGTGACTCCGACTGAAAACCTCTGATCCGATGCCAAAAACGTGACGCAGCGCAGACAGGCGGCTCACTGCGGGGGGGCGGGGTCTCATGTTTAATGTTATTTATTGTAGCGGTGGCGTGGGTCAGTCAGGTGACCTGACAGGTGCGGACGCGTAAGCTTCGTGTTTAACTCTATCAGGAAGTGACATCATGAATATTCAGTGTAAATATGAATAAAAGGTAAAGTTGTTTTTACAATGTAATAAATATAATAATGTAAAGGTTTTTATGCTTGTTGTTTTTATTTACCTCCAACCTGAGGAGAATCGTGTTTACCTGAGAGACGCCGTCTTCAGGAAGATACTACCCAAGAACAACCGGGAGAGAGGGGGCGGAGTTTATCCCGCCACCGCAGACGACGTACTAAAACGTCTCATCAACACGTATGCAGTGGTGGGTCGACCGAGGGAGGTCGGTTAGTAGGTGGTGTAGTCAGTGGGGTGGGTGGTGGTAGTTAGGAGGGCAGGCGTGTGGGTAGTTTAGGTGGTGAAGTTATGGATTGACTAGTTGGAACTGTAACCTTTGAAACCTAATGATGACTTTTATTTTGAAAGGTCTGCGAGGAAGCAGGAGTGTTGTGTAAAACATGTTTTTATTTCAAAGCAGAATGAGAAGCACAGAATCTTCAGAAACTAACAGAAACTACAAGCCAGAAATAAAAACGGACAGATTTGTACATGGAATGTAAAAACATTGAGACGGTTACCGTGGTGATAAAACTGTACGGGTTTAAATTATCTAGTCTAGAAAGGAGGACATCTGTTGACGGGACAGAAATGTGAACAGCACTCCACTCACAAATACTGATTTTTTTTTTATTCTTTAAACCACATAATCGCCGGTAAAAAAAAGGCCGTCCTAAAAGCTCACTTGGCGTCCAGCTTGGCCATTTCCTGCAGGTAGATGCCGATGCTCTCGCTGTCAAACAGCACGAAGTAAATGTTCTTCAGAGACGAGTTGGTGCACGCCACAAAGTGGTTGGAGATGGCCTTCAGGATGAGCTGGGCGGCGGTCTGCTTCGGGAAGCCGTTCCTGCGAGACATTCCAGATCATCAGAATCAAACACTGGACCTTCAACACCACCAAACTACCAGACAATAACCAGCGGCGTCACCTGACCTCCACGCTCCTCAGGCCACCGCGGGATTGGTCCCTACGAGAGGAGGTGGAGGTCAGTCACCAGGTGACCCAAACGTGAGCAGAACCTTGTTTCGGTTCAGACTCGGGGATTCTCCACGCCATCAGTCAGCCTCACGTGACGCCATTTCACAAATTCGCCGCTTCTTTGGATGATGTGGGCGGTCTCTCTGTCCTCTAACAAACATCCTGAGTTTCCTTAGCGATGTTAAAATGCGGGTCGTCAGACCAAAACACGGCGGCGACTCACCGTCCAGCAGGAAGTGAAGGGAACGCCACGGACTTGAGCTTCTTCTCCTCGGCTGCTGAGAGGCAGTTCTTCACCGTCTTCTCCAGCTGGTCCTCGCACTTGTCCGACCCCCACTGAGGGACGTTACAGTGGATGATGAAGCGGGCCGCCATCCCGTTGGCCTGACTGACGGCCACTGCAGGTCAAACACACACGGGGTCAGAGGTCAACCTTCAGGTCATCAATTAAATCTGAGGTCCGTGTTTGGTCTGAACCACGACCAGCTGATCGGACCTCCGGTAAACACGATTATTATTATTATTATTATCTCAGATGTGTTTATTTAGTCTTTTAGTTTCAGAGAGGTGGTTCTGCTCAGAAGCCCCCCATGAAGGTGTGGTACCTGACGCCACCTCCAGAGGACCCTGGGCTTTCCTCAGCTCCTTCACCGCGTCCAGGAACTCTCGGCCTCCGGTTTTCTCCAGAGCGCCGCCTGAAAACGGCCAACAGCAGGAGGTGAGCGGGAGGCTGGATCAGAACCTTACAGCAGGAGACGTGTGTGAAGGTGTCCTCCTCACCCACTCCATCTTTGAGGTCCATCTCGGCGTTGGTCGGGTTGATGATCCCCTCCACCTTTATGGTTCCGATCTTGCCGATCTCGCTCTCCGTTAGCGAAAGCTGTGGATTCAGGTGTTAGCAAACATCTGAAGGAGGTTCATCAGTCAAACACCGGATCGGAACCAGGCCTACCTTTTGGCCCAGGAACAGGCTCTTTGCCGACAGGATGGTGAATCCATCTCCGAGACCGTCTTCCACCGTGGAGTTCGGTACCGACTCTCCGTCTACGTTCTGAAAGGGAAGGAAGTGGAAACGATGAAAACCTTCTGATGTTGTGGAGTTTCTTGGGTTTGTTCTGACCCGCGGTTTCCCTGTCGTCTAGCTTACTCAGGTTATTCCTATTGGTACCGCATCTATTTGACTCTGGTTCTTTGTGTGTGTGTGTGGGGGGTCTTTTCCCCCCTCAAACGGAACCCTGGTTCTGATGTTTGCGACAGACTAGTTACAGCAGTAGAAGAAGACAGTGGGGGAGGAGCTGAGCCGTGGTGTGGTTCAAAGTTCAAAGACCAGCTGCAACGAATAATCAACTCAGTTAATAGGCGATTAGTCGGTGATGTCATCAGACGCCGCCTCTGAAACCGCATAGAAAGAAGGAAGTGAACGGTAGCGCCATCACGACAGAAAACATCCGCGGTCTGGGAGAACTTCTGCCTCCACGCCGCTTCAAAGGTTGTCAGGGAGGGTCAGTGGCGCCGGAGCGGGTCTGATGAATTGTTAATGAGGTCCAGAGCATCAAAGGAAAAAAAAGGACGATACTCTTTATTACAGATTAGAGTCTTAGAATCATAAACATGTTTGTTTGTTTTTCTTTATTGACTTCATTGTTAGTTCCTAAAACAGCAATTTAGTAATTGTGAGATTTATTTTTACTTTATTGAACCAGACGTCACTTTTAAAAATAACAACATAAAAACACTGAAACTTAAATCTTTGTTTCATCCCTGATGGCGGACAGACCGACCGCAGACGCACGCCGTCTGACTGATTGGCGGCTGGACGGCGTGCGTCTGCGTGATGTCGGGCGGACTGACCTTTGGTTTGCGTCCTCGTTTGCCTTTGACCTTCTTGAAGGATTTGGCGGCTTTCTTGGTCTTCGGGCGTTCCTCCTGCTGCTTCTCGGGGGCCGACGCCTGGCTGTCCGTCTTCACCCGGCCCCCCCTCTTCTTGGAGAGCAGCTCCGGATGGATCCGAGGCAGAACCCCCCCGTTTGAGATGGTCACGCCCCTCAGGAGCTGGAGAGGAAACATTTGACATTTCAGTCACATGTCGTACGCCGTAAAAAGAGATAATGTGATTGACAGGAAAATACCGGCAGCTGTGGATAAGCCCCGCCCACAGGAAAACACCAACTCACCTGAGGCATCTTAGTTTAGACACGTTATCAGAACGTTTGATCGCGATCTAAACTTCCTTCAGAACATTGTCTACATAAAAATGTTCTGACCCGCTAAGGAAAGGAGCGAGGAGGCGGCGCTCTGCTGAAGGAGCAGCAGCACCGGAAGAATAAGGAGGTCCACAGGAAGTGGTTCTCATGAGGAAACATTCTTGTGGAAAATTCCAATTCAATCTTTCCCTAAAATTACTTCAGGACAGTGAAAAGAAGAAAATAAAAACTGTACCAAGATTATTCTTTACCTCGTTGATTCTTTACACTCAGAAACAACATTTGTTAACCACATCTTTTCAGAGTGTTTAATTTAGGTTTAGCTGTATTTATATTCTCTGGTGATTTTATTGAACGTTATATTTTGTTTGTGTTTACGTTGTTTCTTTGAAGTCGCTGCTGTTACAAACTTACAATCAAGTTTAAAAGATTCAGATAAAGGGCAGCTTCCTGTCACGTGACCTTGTTTACCTCCGGTTGAACCCAGCTGTTGTCTTTTAAGCTCGTACTCATTTCCTGTGCTGAATCTTTCCCTGAATGATTGACAGGTGACCTTCAGAGTCCTGACGGCTCCTGAATGACCCTCATAGAATTGAAGCAGGAGATCCAGGAGGTCCGGACCCTCAGCAGAGGAGCAGATGGTGACTGTTGTCGTCATCATGTGACTTCAATGTTTACAGAGCGGCTGTATGACATCACTCCAGCGACTTCTGTAAGATCCACGGTGGAGCGGCTCGGTTCCATCACCTGGACTCGGACCACCGAGTCCAGGTGATGTCCTTGTTAACGGCTCCACCGCGATCGGACCAGAGGAGACGGACTTGTTCAGGATACAACGATTAGGTCTGTGACCACCCCTGCGCGACCCTTGACCCTCAGAGCTAAGCGTCACCTGGTTGAGCTCCTCGTCGTTGGCCACAGCCAGCTTGATGTGTCTGGGAGTGATTCTGCCCTTCTTGTTGTCCCGCGCTGCGTTTCCTGCCAGCTCCAGGATCTCCGCTGAGGAAACATCATCAGACAGGAAGTGGAGTCAGACATAACTCTAGCGAACTAAAGTTACTGTAAAGAAGCGACTTTACCAACATAACACTGATGAAGAAGGCGGTATGAAAAATGACAGTAATATTAGCTTAATGTGAGTTTTTGAATGAGCTCTGATGCCCCTCCTACCTGCCAGGTACTCGATAACTGCCGCCATGTAGACCGGCGCCCCCATACCGATGCGGTATTTGTGCGTGCCGGTACGCAGGTACCTCATCATCCTCCCCACCGGGAAGATGACCCCCGCCCTGGCGGAACGGGACATCTTTGTGACCTTCTTCTTTCCCCCTCTGGCCGACATCCTGCTCTGTGGAACAGAAACCACAGCAGAGGGTCTACAGACTGAATAGATCTTCACTTCTCTTCTTGTTACCGCAGCAAACACAAGAGTGGAATTTAGGGTCTATTTCTGTGATCAAATTATATTTTTAATCTATACAAACAAATATATCACGTAATAATAAGTCCTGCCGCGGTAACCAGATATGAAGCCCCTCATTTGTCAGCGGTTGTAATGTTATGGCTGATGAGTCTATAGAGCAGTCCTTACTGAAAACAAAACTTTATTTAAATTATACGACACTGATCCAAACGGCTTAAATAATTGAAATGCTGTGAAACAAATACATTTTAATCCCATCTAAGATACAAACAAACAACAACAAACACACAGGAGGGTAAACAACCTTGGTGCAGGTAAGATGTTTGGAGTAGTGACATCACCATGTGTCTGTTGCTGCCGTTGTTCCCTTATCGTAAAATGTCTTTTATTAAATGAAAGAAACATTAATGATTTTTTAAGGCCTGTCAAAATTGTATTTAAGACATTTTCATGTTATTGTATTTAGACGTTATATGGACTTTAATTCAGGTTATTGACTCAAAGGCTTGTTTTAAGCCCCTCAGGAACCGTTCCTGTTTGACTCTGCTGCACCAGATCTGGACTAAATTGTTCCTACGGTTGAGAAATAACGACCCGTAAACTTTTGGAGAGGAAGTCCAGTATTTTCACAGTATAGTAAAAGTACTTTTAGTCAAGAAATGAATCCTAGTACTTTATCCACCACTGCTCGTACTTTATTTTTTTTCCATCAAGGTGAAACACAGACGCAACGCTTTTCAGATTAACTTCCGCCCAGTCGCCTTCAAAGTAAGAGCACCTCACCAGAACAGCAGACCTGATCGGTACCAGGACAAATAAAGCATAAAATCACCGACTATAACCGTAGAACACGTTACAGATGCGTTAAAGAACCGAGGCCTGTTTCATGTAGAGCAGCTGTAACGAAGCTGCCGTTATCGGTATCACTACCGCACAGCAGCTGTCGTTACTGTACCGTCACCACCGTAGTACCGACAACGTTACGGTGAACCTGTCACTACAGTACCGAAATTACATTACTGTAGAGAAGCAAACCTCCCGGTACCGAAGCTACCGTAGCTGTCAGGACAATGTAACGGTACTGAAGATAACGTTACTCTGCCAGATTTCACCTCAGAGTAGCTGAAGCTAACGTTTCTGTACGGCTAACGTTACTGTAAACGTTCAAATGTCACGTTGACGCAACACAGCCGTCATCTTTCCGGTTGTTCAGCTAGTAAATGATAATGATGACCGTCCCGGTCCGATATGATGCGGTACCGGGCAGAGAGAGAGTGTTAATACAGCAGAGAACCGTGAAGCTAACAGGCTAGCCTTGAGCTAGCTCTGCTAAACACGAGCAGACAGGAATGATAAAAACCCGCGAGCCTCTCTACCGGACAGAAGAACGGACCTGAAGACCCTCACGCCCCCCACCCCCGCTGCTCCTGGTCGTCCTTCATGTGGAATCACGTCGGACAGACTAGCTAACCAACCCCCCCGTGAAGTCAGACCTACCGGTTAGTGTGTTCGTCAGGCCGCAGACGCCCGTGCTCAGCAGTCAGACGGAGCCTCACGCGCCTTGTTTTGGTTCTGTTTGAGTCACTGTGCACGCGCCTGAACCGGATCCCTGACCTCAGAGTAGTACCGAGCAAACGGGGGGATAGGGGGCAGTCCGGGTCCAAGCGGGGGTCTGGATCGGCGAGAGTGCTTCTGCTATGGGGGAAACCAAGAGACACCCCCCCAGAAATATAAACAACCTGTATGAATAAAACATGAGCTGGATTCCAGGTGATACCCTGACATGACCTCAGATCAGCCATAACATTATAACCACCGACAGGGGACGGGTTGATTACCTGGTTACCACGGTTACCTGTCAATGGGTGGGATATATTACCTGGTTACCATGGTTACGAGTCAGTGGTGGGATATATTACCTGGTTACCTGTCAGTGGTGGGATACATTACCTGGTTACCATGGTTACCTGTCAGTGGTGGGATATATTACCTGGTTACCATGTTGACCTGTCAGTGGTAGGATATATTACCTGGTTACCATGGTTACCCGTCAGTGGGTGGGATATATTACCATGGTTACCTGTCAGTGGTGGGATATATTACCTGGTTACCTGTCAGTGGGTGGGATATATTACCTGGTTACCATGGTTACGCGTCAATGGCGGGATATATTACCTGGTTACCCGTCAGTGGGTGGGATATATTACCTGGTTACCATGGTTACGCGTCAATGGCAGGATATATTACCTGGTTACCCGTCAGTGGGTGGGATATATTACCTGGTTACCATGGTTACGCGTCAGTGGTGGGATACATTACCTGGTTACCATGGTTACCTGTCAGTGGTGGGATATATTACCTGGTTACCATGGTTACCTGTCAGTGGTGAGATATATTACCTGGTTACCATGGTCACGCGTCAATGGTGGGATATATTACCTGGTTACCATGGTTACCTGTCAGTGGTGGGATATATTACCTGGTTACCATGGTTACACGTCAGTGGTGAGATATATTACCTGGTTACCATGGTTACGCGTCAATGGTGGGATACATTACCTGGTTACCATGGACCAGATTATGATGGCTAGAGAATTGGGTCAGAACATCTCTAGAACTTCAGGTATGTTGGGGTGTTCCTTGTCTGTGGAGGAAAATGGAAACTACCAAAGTAAAAACAAAAAAAAACAACATATAGCGGCCAGAATGACCTCTGACCCCTGTCCTCTGTTGAAAGCTCCTACATGTGACCCGTCAGGTTCATGTTTTCGTCTTCATCCTGTGGACGGTTGGGTGAAGAACTCAGACCAGGATGCATCATGAAGACAAGCAGGAGGAGGCAGTATGAAGCTTTGGACCATGTTCTGCTGGGAAACCTTGGGTTGTACCTTCACTGTTCCTCCGAGCCGTAGCTTCTTCACCAGAACCAGCATCTCTGGGTCTGATCCTTGAACATAGAGGTCCGACTTCACAACTTCCAGGACCTAAAGGATCTGCTACTAACGTCTTGGTACTAGATACCACAGTACACCTCCAGAGGTTCTACTGGAGTCCAGGCCTCTGACTCATCTCAGATTGAGATGAGTCAGAACCATCTCAGTCTGTCCTCTCTGACTTTGTCTCCAGGACGTCTAACCTGGACTGTCCCTCTGATGTCTCCTTTCTACTCCTGTCCTTCCTCCTCACTCCCAGAGATCATGTGAACATCTTCATCTCTGCCTCCTGTCTTCTGCTCAGAACCAGAACCACCGTCTCTAAACCATCCAGCAGAACTTCTCTCACCTCCTTCTTGGAAACCTTTCCCTTCACTCCTGCTGCTCCTCTTCTGTCACAGATAACTCCTCACACTCTTCTCCACCCTGTCTGCACTCGCTTCTCCTCCTCTTCTCCACACTCCGCCTTGTTCTGAACAGTTGAGCCCAAGTCCTTAAACTCCTGCACCTCCTCCACCGTCACCTACACCTCTCCAGGTTCTCCTCCACCTGCTCTCACTACAGATCAGTGTCCTCCACCAACATCATAGTCCATGGAGACTCCTGCTGACCTCCTCTGTCAGTCTGTCCATCACCACAGCAAACAAGAAGGGGCTCAGAGCCCATCCTTGGTGCAGTCCCTCCTCCACCTTCAACCCATCCGTCACTCCTGCTGCTCACCTCACCGCCGTCATGCTGCTCTCATACAGATCCTGGACCACACTAACACACTTCCTGTCCCTCCAGACCTCCTCATGCAATCCCACAATTCCCCCCCCCCCTCGTCACTCTGTCCTACTCTTCCTCTAAATCCACAAATACACTATGCAGCTCCTCCTGACCTTCTCTGTTCTTCTCCATCAGCTCCTCCTGACCTTCTCTGTTCTTCTCCATCAGCTCCTCCTGATCTTCTCTGTTCTTCTCCATCACCTCCTCCTGGTCTCTGTTTGGACCTTCAGGATGCCTCTCCTCTAAGAGGTCTTCTACTCTGCTGACCCCTGGAGGCGTCTCAAACCGTCTCGTCTTCATCGGCGTTCCTGCCGATGATGAAAGTAAGTCACATGTTAATGACAGTGAAAAATAATCAACAGTTACAACAAGAATAATAATAATCTTTGTTTTCATTTAATCAAAGATGTATTTAAAAGGTTTGAGGGTTTTCCTGAGAATAAACCCACATTCGATGGTTCTGATCAGGACCGACGTCAGATGATGCAGAAACAGAACCACAAATAAAAGAATTAAAACAAAGTGAATTCTGTGACGTAATTAAACTTTTACTGCAGTAAAGTTTTGAGTTCATGGTTTTACCTGCAGTGGAGTATTTTGGAGGTGAGGTATCAGTACTTTTACTCATCTAGAGGTTCTGGTTCCAGTCTGCAGGCCTGGTTCTGTTCTGTCTCTGCTGCTGTGTTTCAGTTTGACCAGTAGGGGGCGGTGCAGGACTGACTTCCTGTGTGTTCTGGTGGGCCAGAGAGGGTTTTCCTAGAACGGGCTTCAGTGTACTGAGCAGCAGAGGAAGTTCTGATTGAATGTCATCACAGGAGGGAAGGTTCTGGTTTTCCTGCCAACAGGATCCACTTTGTTTGATCCAAACAGGACAGAATCTGTTGGCCCGGCTTAGTTTAAATCACGCGCTTTCAGAACACGGCGAAACCTTCATCCCAACAATCAATTCTTCAGCTCTCTGCTGTCGGTTCTGATCTGGTTCTGGCGCCGTCTGGAAGGTCCGGTCTGGAAGGCGCACAGAACCGCTCTGAAGACGTATAAACTCTGGGAGTCGCTCGGAACCGCCTGTTTGGAAACTTGGCAGGAGGAGAATAATTAAGGACAGTGTGAGAGGATCCAAAGCTACTCAACAGAACATAATACTGGATCAGCGAAGACGGAGTGTTCCAGGACCGAGAGCCCGGCCAAGCTATGACGGAGCTCTTAGAGTAAACGAAGCGACGCCCCGGGCCAAGGTTCCACCTGTGGTTCTTGTAATGATTGGGGTCACACAGGAAAGAGGTCCAGATTTGTCTCCTGGTTCTGACCAAGAATCAACGTCCTTTGGATAAACAAACACGATCCTTAGAGGATCCAGTGGTTGTTCTTGTAACCATGACAACGAGAGCCAGGCTCTGGTCACACAGGTCCAGCTGGTCCGGGTCGCGTCTGAAATGGCCTCCAGCATGAAACCCGTTCCATTTCAACGGGTCATAAATGTGATTCTGTGCTTGAATTATTCAATGTGGTCAAAGACGGGACAGAGTTCTGACAACAGAAGGTCCGAAGAGGTGGTTTCTGTAGAGGTCACCTTCAGACTGACAGATTGGACCTCTGGTTCCGGTGAATGTTCAGCTGGAGTCCCTATGAAAAATAAAATAAACCACTTTTCAGTTTGGGCTGCTGGAGATTTTGGAGGCTGGAAAAGTTCTGGTCCATTTCCTTTCATTTCTGTTTGGGGGAAACATTATTTGAGATGAGAGAAGAACTTCTCATATGGATCCGCCCTCTGAACCCAGAACTCTCTCTCTGGGTTCACCGGTGAAGGTGCCGGTTTACGTTACTGGGCTCAAAGCGGGCTCACGTCACGCTGGCACCGCCCGCCCTCAAGTTCTTGGTACTGGGAGAACTTCCTCTGGTTGACCTCATCCATACACTCTTACCAGGGGATCAGGTTCTAGCTGGACCATTCACCACCTTAACGTGATCCTGACTGGGAACTGGACCTGTTTGACCAGGTCCGACTCTATACGCCCCTCGCTGGCAGTGGGAAAGAGAGAAGACGTCTCCGGTCTTGGCTGTGGACTGGGCTTCTCTCCGGCGCTGATGGACAGTATGGTCTCAGATTGGTGGGGGTCTTATTGGTGCTGATGATTGTGAGCTCGACTTTCTGCTCTCCAGAACCTTCTCAAGGTGCCAGCAATGGTGTCCCTGCCTCAGACCCTTCAGGCTGCTGCTAAGTAGGAGTTCTGGGGATCAGAACAAATAACTGGTTCCAGTTTTGAGATCCAGGAGCTGGGGCTTAGGCTGTTGAAAAGCAAAGAACTGGTGCTAAGTCAGACTCATGCTCCGAGCTAGCCCAGGAACCAGCTCGGTGGAAAAGGGGTAAAAGAGAACAACAAGGATCCTGATGAGAGTTCGTAAACACGAACACATCACCCCTGTTCTTCATTCCCTTCATTGGCTTCCCATCTCCACCAGGATTGATTATAAGATCTCTCTC
>VRLP01008644.1:0-15867 GCA_009660295.1 Lophius piscatorius
GATGTTATAAATAAAGTTGATTTAAATGTTTACATTGTTTATATTTTTATCGGAGTGTTGTGATCTCATAAATAAATCTGATTTAATTGTCTAATTTTAATTATTTCCTGTGTGATGTGATGATATAAATAAAGTTGATTTAAAAGTTTACATTGTTTATATTTGTATCGGAGTGTTGGGATGTTGGTGTTTGTCGGTACCCATGCGCGCGCTCCTCCTCCTTTTACCGGTGACGCAGAGAGAGCGGAGGAGAGGAAGCCTACCCGAAACTCTCCAATATAACCAAACAAGCGGGAGGACGGCACTTCGATCCGTCTTTACCTCATCACCGTGTGTATATTCCGGTGGAGCAGATGTTTTAATTTATATCTATCGATATTTCGGCAGGCTCGTACGCGTCTTGAACAGAAAGTTGTCACAGTGAGTCCTCCGTTTTTACCAACTATTATACAGAAGTTGTATGAGGGACATTTCTTCCTGTGTTCATACGGTAGTCGTCCCCTGTCTGGTTCGGCAGGCTGGGACGCATTCCTCTTCAAGTCACGGTGAAAATTTCTTTCACCGACTTCTCTACCGGTAACAGAAGCTAAGCTGCAGCATCGCCGCCTGCTGTTTGAGGTCAGTCACTGCAACTACTACAGTGGAGGAATGAATGGATTGATAGATAGATAAGCCATAACATTACAACCCATGATAGCTTTTTGAAATGGCTAAAATCAATGATAGCATGTTTGACATAGGGCTCACCAAGTCTAACAATGTGGGCCCCCTGTAGAGGACAATCATCGAAGTCCATTATAAACTTTTGGGATCAACTTACACTATTAGGGCCACAGCATTTAAAAAAAAGCTGTATCTGCATTTTGTGAAACTGGCACCAAAATGTCCAACCCCTAATAATAATAATACATTTAATTTATAACGCACTTTACATTTGGATCAAATCTCAAAGTGCTACAAAGCAAAAGCAGATAAAAGCATCAATAAAAAAATAAAATAATAACTATATCCCCTGTTTGCAACAGGTCTGTGCATTTACCAAGAGCAATCACTGGATAAACTTTCTACAGAAGAAAACATGATAATTCAGCACTTTCTGTAGTTATGGAGGCTTTTTATATAATATATGGATCCAAATTGAGTCATAGTTGTTATAATACAAACATTAATGAAGTGATATGAACTTCACTTTATACAATTAATCTTGAAAAAAAAAAGACAAACTCGAGATGCGTATTAGAGTTGAATTCTGGAATTTGTAGTACCCGTGGTATTGGTGCTATATACTGCCGCTCAGTAATTATAGAAAGTAGATATTGTGTCATAAAGCATATATATTAATACCACGAGCCAGATTTGTCCCACAGGTCTCGAGTCTGACATTTACGACCATTAGGTTTAGAACATTAGCTAAAGACTATGAGCTTCACAACCATGAGCTTTAGAAAAATATCAAGTTGAAGTAAACATCAACAGAGACCACATTTTTAGAGACCATGAGCTTTAGATCATTATCTTTAAACCTCAAGCTTTTAGTCAAGGGCTTTAGACCATGAGTTTTAGAACCAGATCTCCAGACCATTAACCTTACACCATTAGCTGGACATCATGAGCTTTGGAAGGTGTCTACTGTTTATGGTCTTTGTTTTCTGAGGACAGCGAACTTTTGTATAGATAAATAAATCAGATTACTTTTATAATCTTCTTTTTCACTGTGTGATGTCATCTAGCAATGTCCGAGTCTGTGGATTGCTCTTCCTCCATCTCCTCCATCTCATTGTTGGAGTATAAGACTGAGACCCGTCTAGTCCTCAAAGCCTTCCTCCATCGGTCCCTCGACATCACCCCGTCAGAGAGGCCTGGCAGAGTGGGAGGGGCCTACAAAGAGTACAACATCTTCAGGTATAGATCCTAAATATAAATGCCTACATATATTTACTGCATCTTTTAGTCAGTACCATCCAGAACCTTTTCAGATACCTGATGGTGGGATCGTGACCACATGGCCTACGTCTGACGATATATCGGACTTCATCATATTGAATTGAATGCAGAGGGAACAAAAAATAATAAATCCAGAACCCCAATCCTGATTCTGCTTTATTTTCAGATTTACAACGACAGTTAATAGATTTGTTTTCTGGTGAAGTTGATGTTGTGTTTCGCTCTCCCGTGAAAATGGGATAACTAGGAAAATTGTTGGCGTGAACAGCAGGTGGAAATAAAGTAAAAACCTGAATATTCGATTAAATGTCAGACCGTTCCTACTGAGTCGACTGAAAGAGAAACTAAACTTCAATATTTGCACTCAATACCAAAAACCTTCGGCTCAACTTTCATTGTATCTAAACGTCTCTGTCTTCATTCATCTAAAATATCTGACTCATGTTCATAAAATCAAATCATCCAGTAGGAAAAGTACCAGAAATGCAGAACAGATCCATCAGGATACCCTTCATGCATCCGTTTGAGTCTACCGAGTCATGAAAGCTGAATCTGTCCCTAACCCCTTCCGCCAGATTCAAGCCTCAGCCGAAACCCAAGGATGAGCTGGACTCTAAACGGGAGGATGCCCCTTCAGGAGAAGAAAAGAAGACTGGATTCAAAGAATTATTAAAGCAGCTGCCTACACGTAACACCTCACGCCGTCAGTCCAAGGACCCGAAAGCCACACCGGACCGGGACAGCAGACCCAAACTATTTTACCTCAGAGACCAACTAGAAGTAAGAACACATTATTTATAGGAAGTAGCACACAATAAAATCAATCATTCTGCTCGCCAATCTGTACCTCGAAACAGTCCAGTCCTTTTCTCCTTCCTTAACGTCCAAACTCTCATACAAGTTATCATAGGCCTTTTTTTTTTACTCTAAGCCTTTTGACGAGTCTTGTGAATGATGTCAGTATGATATAAAGGTGACTGTCAGTCTCTGCAAACAGACAGATTATTAAATCTTAATTCTCATTGGGTAAATGGTGCTAATGAAAAGTGAAAACCCATCAGTGGAGGTGAAATATTCAAATCAGTGTCAGTCACCACAGCCTCTACGCCCCACAGGATGACGTCCTGTCCCCTTCTTCAACGTCCGACGACAGTGACAATGACAGGAAACTGCAGAGGAGGAAGAGCCAAAAGAAGTTGAGGAAAAGGATCTCCAAGTTCTTCAAGCTAAACAAATCAGAGAAAGAGCCGAACATAAACCCGCCCGGATCCAATCCACTGCAGCCTAACAAACCTTTTACCGACAAAGGAGGCGAGCCTTCAGCTGCCACGATGTCTCCCAGTAAGCTCCTCCTTCCCTCTACTCCATGTGTACATTCACTGACAGTTATGTAAGGGGGGGAATTGTTGAAAAGTTTTGATTGTGTGTCCTGTAATAATGTGAACTCTCAAAATTGTCCCAATTATAGGAAGCATAATAATAATAATAATAATAATACAGCATGTGGATGTTGATGATGTCAGCATGTTGATGATGCTCAAATATAAACCTGGACAGTTTCACTGCATGAACCTGGACTTATTCTAATATCTGTAGATGTTACTACTGAGTTATTCAACTATGTTGTTCAACGTTATCTTGGGAGGTGACTACAGAGGGCTGAGGGAGGAATTGTGGGATTGCAGGAGGAAGTCTGGAGTGACAGAGGTGTTCAAGGTGGAGGTGGGACTCCACCGAGGATCAGCTTTGAGCCCCTTCATATTTGCTAGGGTGATGGACAGGCTGACAGATGAGGTCAGGCAGGAGTCTCCGTGGACTATGATGTTGATGGATGATACTGTGATCTGTAGTGAGAGCAGGGAGCAGGTAAAAGAAAACCTGGGGAGGTGAAGGTGAGCGCCAGAGAGAAGAGGAATGCAGGTTGGCTGCAGCAAGACAGAATATGTGTGTATGAAAGGGAGGAAGGTGGAACGATAAAGAGTAGAGGTGGAGAAGGTGCAGGAGTTTAAGCGTTTGGGGTAAACTGTTCAGAGCAACAGGGAGTTTGGAGAAGAGACAAAGAAGTGAGTAAAGAAAGGGTGGAGTGGGTGGAGAAGGCTGTCTGGAGTTATCTGTGACAGAAGAGTAGCAGTAGTGAAGGGAACGGTTTCCAAGATGGTGGTGAGAGCAGCTCTGTTGGACGGTTTAGAGATGGGGGCTCTGACCAGAAGACAGGGGGCGGAGCTGAAGATGTTGAGATGTTCTCTGGGATTGAGAATGATGGATGGGATTAGAAAGAAGCACATCGGAGGGAAAACCCAGTTTAGACATCTTGGAGACAAAGTGAGAGAGGCCAGATTGAGACGGTTTGGACATGAGAAAATTAGACAGGAAGATGGAAACAGATGATCCGTTGTGGAGACCCTGAAAGGAACAGCCCAAAGAAGAAAAAGCAGGGTCAGGGCTTCATGGAAGAATTAGAGCTTTAACATCTGCTTCATGTTGATGTAGGCCACTCTCCTGCTTTCTACAATGAAGTGGCAGAGAAACTGGAAAAGATCGCCAAGAGGTCCACGAGTGTGAAGAAAGTCCCCAGTGTCTCACCTCCATCCACAAAAGGTACTCAAACACACGCACTGCAATGCAGAGTTTGAGTCCAGACCCACTGAGACAGTGGTACCGCTGGACGCACATGTGACCCTGTACATATAAGATTCAAACAAAACACAATCCATTCAGAGGAAGTAGTGTCCTTCACTTAGTGGCTACTTGATATACTCCTATTCTCCAAACTGGAACAACTAGTTTGTGTTTCCTCTTACTGTTACCATAGCAACCCTCTGACCCAGTGAGCGATGGTTTGTAAAGTTGTAGCCTGGGACTGAGAACAGTATGCCCTCTCTGAGTCTGAGTCTGTTTCAGAGGTGTGTAATAAAGAGGAGGTGGTCCGGCAGCTGGTTCAGGTGCTCTCTCTGGAGGGGGATACCATCAACGCCAAGGTAGGTCCTGTCAGTGGGCATCTGGACTAAAGGGACTGCTAAGAGACCTGCTGTGATCTGAATGTTGTGCTTTATATTAAGGGTAAAAACGAGTCTGAATCAGATTCACCGTATGAACCTGGACTGTTTCACTGTATGATCTCGACTGTTTCACCGTATGAACCTGGACTGTTTAATTGTATGATCTCGACTGTTTCACCGTATGAACCTGGACTGTTTAATTGTATGATCTCGACTGTTTCACCGTATGATCATAGACTGTTTCACTGTATGATCTCGACTGTTTCACTGTATGATCTCGACTGTTTCACTGTATGATCTCGACTGTTTCACTGTATGATCCTGGACTGTTTCACCGTATGATCCTGGACTGTTTCACCATATGATCATGGACTGTTTCCCTGTATGAACCTGGACTGTGTCGTTGTCTGAACCTGGACTGTTTTCACACGAATCTTCAATTTACAGATCCAGGCGAATCCCTTCCTTCGCACCAGCCTGGATCGTCTCTCATACGCATCATACACTAGACTTGTGGATGCATTCAGCTGCAGTCAGATGCATGAGGCCCCGCCTCTTCAGCCAGCAGCAAGTCCAACCCTGCGGCGCATTGCCATCACCATGGAGGTGTCACGGCGGATAGTGACAGCCACGGGAACCCATCGCATGCAAGGCTACGCAGAGTGCTACATGGAGACCTTCACCCCGTGGGTCAAGAGCCACGGGGGATGGGTGAGTAGATCACACACACACACACACACACACACACACACACACACACACACACACACACACACACACACACACACACACACACACACACACACGTGACTGGTCTTACGGTGAACTCTGCACCTGGGGGAAAGTTGTATTGTTGTTGTTTTAATTTTCCTCCCACCCTCTTATTTCATCCTCAGGAGAAACTGATGGATGTTGAAGAGTTTGACTGAATTAGCATCGCCGCTGAAGAAAACTGAACCTGTGCTGCTTTCATACATGGACCGGCTTCTGGATCAGGACCGCCTTGTTCTGAAAAATCCTCGGAGTCACCGCCAGCAGCTTTAGGGCTCATGGACACGATATCCCAGCGGCATTTATGTTTAGGGTTGTCATTTAATGGTAGAACTGAAGAGTGGGGTCCAAAAGGTTGACCTGTCCCCAGAACTCTAACCACCTGGTGAAACTTCCTGTCAGGTCTTTTGGTACAGGTGTGAAAGTCAGAGGCACAATCGCTACATCACCCTTAACCACAGGAGACCATGGTCTCCTGGAGTTACGTTCAATTTAACTGTATTTTTCACTTACTCAACTAGCATATATATTTTCATATCAGTATTTAATATTTACCATACACACAATGGAACAACTTGTACAAAAGCTCTGAATAGAAGTTTTCAGAGACTTTATAATAATAATAAATAATACATTTAATTTATAAGGTATAATATTTATGTTCATTAAATCAGTAGAAAATGGTGACGTGTTTTCATCTCCAGCTTGTTGGTCTGAAGTAATGAAGGAACCATTAAGTAGACACGAAGGAGACAAGAAGGAGGCACAAAGGAAAGAAGATGAAAATATGAGGGAGACACATGAAGTAGATATCAAGACTGATGGAAACAAAGGGATAATGAAGAAGACGCCATGAAGACATTAAAGAAACATAGAGGAAACATGAAGGAATACAGAAAAGGGTCATAAAGGAGATAAGGATGAAGGAAACATAAAGGAGACATGGAGAAGACATCAAGGAGATATGAAGGAGCCATTGAGGAGATTTGAAGGAGACAGAGGAGGTATGAAGGAGACAGAGGAGGTATGAAGGAGACAGGAGGTATGAAGGAGACAGAGGAGGTATGAAAGAGACAGAGGAGTTATGAAGGAGACAGGAGTTATGAAGGAGACAGAGGAGGTATGAAGGAGACAGAGGAGGTATGAAGGAGACATAGAGGAGATATGGAGATATGCTTTTTTACTTTTCTCAGGTACTTATGAAACTTGATGTTGTCTACTTTGACTTTATTTGTAGAATGTGTAAACATGTCCTTTATTTTACATTAATAAATACCTTTAGGGGAACATTACAGGTCAAGAACTCTCTTTTACCAAACTGAAAACAAAGGTGTCCTATGCTGACCGGAGGACAGGTATACCGTCAGAGTCGTCAGTATTTATTCAGAAGAAGATGCTGATGATGTACAAGAGGAAGTAACAGATTGAATTTACTGCTGACTATATATTTTTTGGCATAGAAAATAAACCGAACCAGCAGGTTATAAATCTAAGAGTCTGTAAAACATCCTAGAATCTACGATAGAAACAAAATACAAAGCGAAAGCTGATATTTCCACTTATTTGCTGCAAACTAGAATGCACCATCGACACCAAGTGTTTGTCTGCGTTACTTTAACTCATATTGTCTGGAAACAGATTACTGTCTATGCAGATAAACTCTGACAAGCCATAACATTAGAACCACTAACGGGGGAAGTCAGAATGTCATTCATTATCTGGTTACCGTGGTTACCGTGGGTGGGACATATTAGGTACATGCTGTCCCTAAGTTGATATTGTAAGTTGAAAAAATGGACAAGCGTAAGGATCTGAGAGACTTTGACAAGACCAGATTGGGATGAATAGAGGACTAGGTCAGGACAACTCCAGAAGCAGGTCTCGCTGGGTGTCCTTGGTCTGTTGTGGTTAAGATTTGCCGACGTGGTCTAATATGAGGGGTGGAAATAACAAAGATTAAATGATATAACTGGAGGTGATGAAAATGCATGTGAACTGAAGAGGTTAGTGATAAAAAGTGATGTGAAATTAAAAATGGAGAGATAAATTAGAGATCTGATTATTTTTATAATTATTATTTCAAGCTCATTTGATTGATTATCACAAGCTGGAACGGTTGTTATATGATGAAACATACAAAATCAGCATTAATCGCCCTTATACATCCTCACCCAGAAGAAAAAACTGTAAAAATTATTTCTTTGCAGGTTTTATGTAATTGGTGCGTTTATCAACTTAATATATTAAACACTATAAATCATAAAAATGACAAATCAATGAAAAAATCAGACTTATAAAATTATAACATGTTGAAACGAAGTTGTATTTCACAAAATAAAATTTAATTAGAGCAGATCAACCTTTTGGTAGTTACAAGTTTTTAGAAAACTATTTATAATAATTAATACATTTAATTTATAACGCACTTTACATTTGGATCAAATCTCAAAGTGCTACAAAGTAAAAGCAGATAAAAGCATCAATAAAAAATATAATAATAACTATATAAAAAAACGACCAAAAAGCAGCAACGTTAAAGTTAAAGTTATAGGTTCTGCTAAAAAGGAAAATTTGACCCTGATTAGACTTTATTCTAGTTGTATCAAGTTATAATTCTGTTAATTAAGTCCCTACAGACTATAATAGGCTAAAAAACCAATTTCCTAATTATTGAATATGACTTTCTCAATATCAAATCAAAGCTTTGGAGGGAGTGGGTGTGTCCTTTGTTTGTTTTTGTTTTTTTGTTCCTAAGAAACACAAAATGCACGCTGTAAACGATAAGTGCCAGTTGGTTGTTTCAAACAATGGAGGGATTAATTATCAAATGACACTTGATCATTCCATTTTCATCTCACATGCATTTTTCATCTTTTAAGTTTCGTTACATCCACACTTGAGACTAAATTCCTACATTTGTGTATGTTTTCATCATATCGCAAACCTTTTTAATCAAATCAGCTGGAAACTAATACAATCACTCGATTATTCATCACTCAATTTTTCAATTCATGACCATTTTTATCACACAATTTTTCAGTTCCTCAGTTTTTGTTTTGGTATTTTTTTATCACCTCCAGTTTTATTATTCAATCTTGTTACTCCCGCCCATCATAGTCTTAGGAAGGACAACCGGTGAACCGGTGACAGAGCCGCGAGAGAGGAATGCTAGTCCATGTTGTCCAATCCCCCTGAAGAGCTACTGTTGCACATATTGGGGGTAAAAGTTCATGCAGGCTCTAAAATAAAAGCATCAGAACACTTGGTGACATCATGGAGCTATTATGGCAGCAAAACCAGAACCTACACAGTATTCTGCAGGTGGTTTTAATGTTATGGCTGATGGTTGTTCTATGGTGTCCCTTCAGATGTCAGGTCGGCGAGCAGCCGATCTGTGGTCAGCCCAAGTTCTTCTCAGCGCACAGAATCTGACAGTACATCATCATGGAGAACACCAGAGCCAGGATCTGACCAGAGAAGAAAGACACACTTACAAAAGTCGGGTTTGATAAAAAATAAATCACTGAAATCCAATAAAGAATATAATATTTACAGATTAGGAAATCAAGAATCAGTTCAAAATAAGATTAGTGTCAATTAGAATAATAATGCAAATGATGTTAAATAGCGCGCACACATAAATAATGTAAAACCAAAGTGTCTAAACAATGTCAGAGAAATCTAAAGGTACTTTATCTTGAGCCAGAAGGAGATATGGAGGAAACAGGAAGGAAACATGGAGACGTGAATGAGACACCGAGGGGACATAAAGGAGGCAAGAAGGAAACTAAAGGAGATATGGAGGATACTCGTAGGAGACATGTAGGAGACACGGAGGAGGAGTGTAGGAGACATGTAGGAGGTAGGAGACACGGAGGAGGAGTGTAGGAGACATGTAGGATGAGTGAAGGAGACATGTAGGAGACACGGAGGAGTGTAGGAGACATGTAGGATGAGTGAAGGAGACATGTAGGAGACACGGAGGAGTGTAGATAGGATGAGTGAAGGAGACATGTAGGAGACACGGAGGAGTGTAGGAGACATGTAGGATGAGTGAAGGAGACATGTATGAGACACGGAGGAGTGTAGGAGACATGTAGGAGACACGGAGGAGTGTAGGAGACATGTAGGATGAGTGAAGGAGACATGTAGGAGACACGGAGGAGTGTAGGAGACATGTAGGAGACACGGAGGAGTGTAGGAGACATGGAGGAGACAAAGAAATGCAAAAGCAGTATGAAGGAGACATAAAAGAGACATGCAGGATACATGAAAGGAGGCCTATAGGAGACAGTAAGGAAACGTAAAGGAAGGATAAAAGGACACAAAGGAAAAATGAGGGAGACACAAAGGAGACTGGATAAAAAAAACCCCGCAAAAACTCAGAATCTTGTCAAGAGTATTTGTCTAATTTTTAGCCAAATATCTCATTGCACTTGATTGAAGACACAGGAACTCGTTTTCAGGCAGTTGAAAATCTTGTCCGGTCCAAGAATCTTGAGAATATCTTTAAAATTCATATTTAATATTTCAAGCTAACTTAAATAGAAGTTTCATCGTAAAATGCCGGAATATTACTCTCTAATCTGATTTCAAGGTCGCAATGGTTTTAAATCTAGAGCGATGTCACTACTGAATAAATTGAAACTTTATAATTATCCACAGGGGAAGTTTATGAGATGGTGAAGGAGATAGGTTTAAAAAAATATATATATAAATGCACATATTACAATAAAAACACAACAAAGAAAAGTAATACGGTGTGATCTTGCAAAAAAAAAAAAAAAAAGGAATGACATTTATCAGCTAATTTCAAGATTCCCTTTATCTTAATCTTGTTTTAAGGAGACATGAAGGAGATGTATAGGAGACACTAAGGAAACATAAAGGCATGAATTAAAAAACGATAGAGACATGTATAGGACACTAAGGAGACATGAAGGAGACACCAAGGAGACATGATGGAGGCATGAAGAAAACAAGAAGGAGACACCAAAAAAAACATATAGGAAGCATGGAGGAAACATGAAGGAGAGATGAAGGAGAGATGAAGATGAAGCCAAGGAGACAGCTCAGAGGGTGAAGGGAAGTAAGAGCTGGTGTGTGTTTTCAGTCATCTACCTGTACAACACCGATGCACACTCCAAACACCAGGACCGACGGGATGTTGTCCAACAGCCACTGCCTTGCCTTCTGGTAACACGGCTGCACATCGCAGAGACAGAGGGGGGAGGGGGGAGGAAGGGAGGGGGAGACATGGCGTGAAGATGTCCGTCTATCACATGATGAGGGACGTTCATCAGACACCCACCTCACTCCAGCCGTCCACGCAGTGGTCCGTCCCAACGGAGCAGCAGGATGCGGGCAGCGTTCCATTCAGCACGTCATACCAGTCCGTTTTGTTCGTTACTCCGCAGCATTTGAACTGGGAGTGGAGACAGGAAGTTCATGACCTTAGGTGAAATTTGGAACCTAGATCTACTAGTAAATCCAGAGTTCTTGACCACAGGGGAAGGTTGGAACCTGGATCTACTATTAAATCCAGGGTTCATGACTTTAGATGAAGGTTGGAACCTAGATCCACTTGTAAATCCAGAGTTCTGGACCTTAGATGAAGGTTGGAACCAAGACCTACTACAAAATCCAGGGTTCATGACCTTAGATGAAGGTTGGAATCTTGATCTACTGGTAAATCTAGAGTTCATGACCTTAGATGAAGGTTGGAACCTAGATCTACTGGAATCTTGATCTAATCTGATCTGGTAAATCTAGAGTCTACCTCTGGTGACATCATCTTTTGAGCTTGTTCAACAAGGATCAAAGAATTGATGGCTCTCACCATTTTCTGGACATTATCCCAGGATGTTTGCAGTGCAGCTTCTGACGTATAAATCTTCATGCCATCCTTTAATTCTCCTTGTGCTTTGGAATCCAGCTATCAAGGAAGGAAAAACACCCATCAGTTATCTTATCCTTCGTAGGTCTGGAAACATTCCAAGACCAGATTTCCCCACAGGAAGTCTGTCCCTGAAAGAGAGCATTTTCTTTGTAGGACAATGTGGGACACATGAGTAGCGGTCTAAATGTTTTATACGACGTCTCTGTAACCTAATAAACAAACTATGTAGGTTGATGGTTAGCACTTCTGTTTATTTATTTATTTTTAAACTACTGATAGCCTTAGTCTGAGCTTACATAAGCTTAACATTAGCCCCTGACAAAGTCTCTCAGATCTTTGTCTATTTTTCATGCTTAAAACATCGACTTGAGGACAAATGTCTACATGCAGCCGAAAATATCCCACCTCTTAACAGGTAACCATGGTAACCAGATAATCAAAGCTGTTCTGACGTCCCCAGTCACTGGTTGTAATGTTATAGCTGATCAGCGTTTATTGACAGATTGTCACCAAGTTAAAAACAAATTGTGTTTTCACGATTATTAGGAGTAAATGAATATTACAGCCTCTAATGGTGATTGTTTTATTTGAGCGGTACGATGTCAGTGTGTGTATTTACCTTGTCGTGGAAGATGTGTATCACCAAAATCAGTGTGACCTCTGTCAGCACCAGCAGCAGAAGAATCACAAAGAACTGCGGAACAGACGGACAGCGTTGGAGGGATTATAGTTTTTACACACGAATTATGATAAACAACCTATTCATCCATCAGATGTCAAACTCAATCTCACAGGGGGCCAAAATTAAAAATGGAGACCACATCGAGGGCAGAACAGGATTCCAACATTTTTAATCTGAGGTATTATGACAATGTTATTCTTATTTCATTTACTCATTTTATAGAATTCTGAACAAACCATGGAATAGAAAATTCTCAAATTACTGATTGATATTCAAAATAGATCAGCATAAATAATACTCATGTCTCCCCTCTCTATCAGCAGAGTTTCACGGAATAATTTCCAATGAAAAGTTTTTATTCACAGGCATCAATAAGGGCATCTAAAATCAATCGGTTTTTAAACATTTGCAAAAATGAATTTTAGATGTCCCTCGGTAAATAAAATAATAAAGCGTATTGTACATTAAATGTGAGCAGCCTATTGTGTTTTCTTGTTTTTAACGCAGCAGCACCGACACATGTGGAACGGCTTGAGGACTTGAACGCACCTCGCCAATTAATCAAAACGTGCGTTCTATAAGAATAATAATACATTTAATTTATAATGCACTTTACGTTCTATTACTATACTACTACTACTACTAATAATAATACATTTAATTTATAACGCACTACACATTTGAATCAAATTTCAAAGTGCTACAAGGTAAAAGCAGATAAAACCATCAATAAAAAATATAATAATAATTATATTAAAAAAAACGTTTATTATTTATCGTTTTTAGAAAATAAAGTTTATCAGCCATCAAACATATCTCCTCCCGTTTTTAGTAGCATCCTCTGAGGATTAATAAATGTTTATCACAGTGACTTGAACGCTGATAAAGAAGAGAAGCGCTGACACCGTTGACCAACGTGCCGGCTATCGCACTGCATTCTGGGATTTGTAGTGTCTGTGTTGTTTGCGCTGTATACCAACGGGCTAGTTATTATAAAATGAAATATTGCCTCGCGTGCTGGATATAATTTTAGTGCAGGCCAGAATATAAACCTTAAAGAAGGATATGACTAAATATCGTAGCTATGCAGTCAATGATTGTAGGTGTATGAGTCGCCGATTGGAGAGAAACACATGTTGATTTTAATGGAAACATTTTTTCATATTTAGCCTCGATAAATGTTTAAAAAGCTGCAACGAATTTTTGAAGTCACATTTTCTTATTGCATTTACAGCAATAATTATGAACGTCGTCATATTTACATTCCTGATTAAAATGTTCGATACAATATCTAAATATAAAAATGTAAATGTTAAATATAAATGTTACATCTAAAACTGATTAAAATGTCAAAAACTTAAAAAAAATAAAGACTGTCTAACACGCAGAAACATAAAAAACATAAAATAATAATAATAAAAACTAAATGAAACGTCCAAGATAAAAGACAGGGGGAAAAAATCAGACTAAGATAAAAAAAAGCATATAATAATAATGACAGAAACTGACTGGAATGTAATAATAATAATAATAATAATAATTATAATAACATAAAATAGCAATAATGAAAAAAGAAAATAGAAATATAATAATAATAATAATAATAATAATCTTTATCATCATCATCCTCCTAACCATCATCATCATCACAATCATAAAAAGTATAAACTGACTGAAATGTAAAAACATAAACCATAAAATAATAAAAATAACTGATTGGAAAGTAGACAAATAAATAACTGACTAAAAGAAAAATAAGTCAATTGACAGATTTCGTTAAAAAATAAAATGATAAGTCCTGAGTTTGACCAATGTCGTTCAGAATTTTATAACCAAATAAAAGGATCTTAAAATCAATTCTGGAGCAGACAGGAAACCAGTGCACCCCGGCAGTTTTCTCCAGAACATTGCAGTGGGTAAACAAAGAGCAAAGCCGGGCCAACACAGAACCTGACCTTCAGGAACTTTGTAGCCTCTCACCATGAACAACAGGCAGCGCTGCTCCTTAAGTGCTCCAAGACAACCCAGGAAGCCGGTCACCATGGTGATCCCACCGGCGACCAGCAGCAGATTGGCTGCTGAGAGGGATGGAAACGACAGGGGCAGGGAGGAAAACTCCGCCTGCGTGAAGGACAGCCACACTCCAACGCCGAACAAACCGCATCCTCCGAGCTTTTCAGGAAATGAAACGTCAACAGAGGGTCAAAACGACAAGTTAGTCACCCGGCACTGACCTGGGAAATGTCAAAACTGTGAGTGAATGAACGTGACTTGCATGTCTCTGTAATTCTTCTATGTGAGGGACAGGAAATTAGAACAGGTCACAGACAAACTTTGTTTCTGAAATGTAAAAAAAAAGAAAGAAGAGAAATACTAACCCAGAAGATGAGGTTAAACACAAACATCAAATATTTGACGCAGCACAAACACCTCCGAGACACCGACATCCTGAAACACCAGAGAGAAAAGAATTATCTACAAACGATGCTTCAGACCACCAGCATGTGGGACCACAGAAATGTTGTTAGTGACCAAATCCCCATCCTTCCATTTTCTATTTTCTCTTAAACTGTCAGGCTCGCTGGGGAACTGGAGCCTATAGCAGCTGACAATGGGTGAGAGTTCACTGTATAAACCTGGACAAAATCACTGTATGAAGCTGGACCGTTTCACTGTATGAAGTTGGACCGTTTCACTGTATGAACCTGGACCATTTCACTGTATGAACCTGGACCGTTTCACTGTACGAACCTGGACTGCTTGACTGTTTGAGCCTGGACTATTTAACTGTATAAACCGGGACTATTTATTATTGTGTTTGCACCTGAATCACATTGTGTTTGCACCTGAATCATATTGTGTTTGCACCTGAATCATATTGTGTTTGCACGTGAATCATATTGTGTTTGCACCTGAAGGATATTGTGTTTGCACCTGAATCATGTTGTGTTTGCACCTGAATCATATCGTGTTTGCACGTGAATCATATTGTGTTTGCACGTGAATCATATTGTGTTTGCACCTGAAGGATATTGTGTTTGCACCTGAAGGATATTGTGTTTGCACCTGAAGGATATTGTGTTTGCACGTTAATCATATTGTGTTTGCACGTGAATCATATTGTGTTTGCACGCAAATCACATTGTGTTTGAACGCAAATCATATTGTGTTTGCACGCAAATCATATTGTGTTTGCACGTGAATCATATTTTGTTTGCACCCGAATCATATTTTGTTTGCACGTGAATCATATTGTCTTTGCACGCAAATCACATTGTGTTTGAACGCAAATCATATTGTGTTTGCACCCGAATTATATTTTGTTTGCACGTGAATCATATTGTGTTTGCACGCAAATCATATTGTGTTTGCACGTGAATCATATTTTGTTTGCACGTGAATCATATTGTGTTTGCACCTGAATCATATTGTGTTTGCACGCAAATCACATTGTGTTTGAACGCAAATCATATTGTGTTTGCATGCAAATCATATTGTGTTTGCACCTGAATCATATTGTGTTTGCACCTGAATCATATTGTGTTTGCACGTGAATCATATTGTGTTTGCAC
>VRLP01008645.1:0-15866 GCA_009660295.1 Lophius piscatorius
TCCCGGCAAAGCAGGGAATTAGTTAATTTTCATTGTAATTCATGTTACACACTGATTTAATCAGAACATTTTAATATTCTTTAACTTGACATTTGAATAAAATTCATACTGTATCAGAGAAAGTGGGAAAAGATGAGTTTATCTAATTAGTTTATCTTAGAAAACAGGACAGCCTACTGGAGCTGGCTGGTTGCTGGACTTTGGTACAACCGGTTGACTGAATGCCTTAAAATAGTCTTCTGTTACTGTTAGATATCAAAATGTATTACACTTTCACCAGACTTAACCTTGTGTTTTTAAATTTTGGAAATGCTAGAACTCAAAAAACCAAAGAGAATGTCAGACTAGAAGGAGTGTTTAGCCAAATGTCTTTGATTTGTGCTTTCACAAACATATTTTCCACCTATTTGACGATATAATCTCATCTAAACCAGTAAGATGAGATAGAGAGAAAGAGAGAGACAGGAAGCGAGAGAGAGCGAGATCGAGAGAAAGGGGATTTGAATATTCTCCAGAGCAGAACCTTTGGTTTAGTTTGTATTATAATTGGTTCTTTTATGATTCTCAGGGAATGTTAAACGCGTGTACGAGTGTACACATGTGTGTCTCTCTGTGTGCATGTTTGTGTGAGTACAAATGTGTTGATGATGATGGTCCTTTTTTAATCAAAATAGTGGGACATTTCACAGAGAGCAACTATTTTGATGGTCATCCAGGTCATCATCTGGATCTAAGATAGGGGCAACTGTCAGATTGTTGCTTCTAACTTCACGGAAAATACCTGTAATGCACACATCACAATCTGATCTGGATCCAAGTTCACTAGAATAAGATACTAAATAATTATATCCCAGAGAAGTTGGGGTTATTAAAGAATAGTCATTGCCCCATCCGATGCTTTCACACCTGCATCCCTGTCTGCCACTGCCGTACATCCTTGCCGACCGTGGTGCATGGAAGAACTAGAATAATTCTGGGAAAAGTTTGTTGTATATTTCACAAGGGGGACCTTTGTCTCCTTAAGTTTTCCACAATTTCTCAACTTATTGTCCTATTTAGTCCAACTCTGGTGCATATGCCTCGACTCGAGGTCGATCTATCTTGCATACATTGTGATTTATTCTTATAGTTCATATTTTGCTCACTAAGGGGAGCTTTTTTCAAAAAACACTGTTTATTGGACACAACTTCCTAAAGGTAAGACCGAGTTTAGTCCAAGTTTTTTGCATATAAATTGACTCTATCCTGTAAATAAAACATCTTACTCCAATAGTTCATACTGTATTCTACTCACTAGGTGGAGATTTTTTATGGAAACACAGCTTTTTGGACTTAAGCTCATTTTTAATTTTAGTAGTTCAATCAGGGAGATTGCTTGTACAATTCAGGGGATTCTATGCTTTATTGGGATATACCCTTCCTGTTAGGAAAGAAACTACACACTTGAACTAACACCTAAGCAGGGGTGGACAGTAACCAAGTACATTTATTCAAGTAGTATGCGCAATTACATGTTTCATATACTTGTGTTTTATTGATTATTTCTATTTCCTGGTACTCAACACATCTAATCAACAGCTGCTTGTTACTTCAGATTAAAAAAAGTTTTCACACCCTTCCTGTCCAGTGAAAACTATGTGGCTTTTAATGCGATTTCATTTAATTAATTAAAAGTTTCTGCTTCTAAAGAGACTGATAATGGACTGATTTGGATGTTTTGCTTGCAGTATGCATTTCATCTCACTGCTAAAACCAGAGTAGCAGTTCAGGAACTTGAAGTTATCATCAGAGACATTGAAGGAGGACTACTTGGAATCTCAAATCCCACCATGAGTCATCATCTGCATGAGTTGGCGTTAAGCTCTGTCTGCAGGAGAAGGCGATGCAGACTCTAGTTCTTTAGACACGGATGCCCCAAGCTCTTTATTTTTCAGTCAATGAAAAACTGGTGGCACAGAGGAAACAGATGACCTGCCTTGAGCTTCCAGGAGGCGGAATGTTCACCAATCTGGGTGAAAAGAGGAGCCATACAATGGACTCTTTAAGGTAAAGAAATGCACCATGGACTTCTGGAAGGGCTGCCACAGTTCAGCCTGGAAGAGAAAGCTGCTCTGGGCTGGGAGCTGACTCTGGTGGACTTGACGGTCATTTAAATCAGATGGCATCAGGATGTTGACGGCTTCACTGCTAACATTTACAAACCATTTTGGAATATCCTTTGGCCTGAGTTTAATGATGTCCTGTTGGAACGTTCCATAGCAGGACTTCTCCCTGTCTCCTGTAAGGAAACAGTGCTGTCTCTGGACTCAGAACTAGAAGCCAGATGCCCTTCTCTGTACGGACTACAAAGAGCTTTCAAACTTCAGAGACTTTAGCATGGTTCTGGCTTTGTTTTTGGACCTTCAGATAGACATCATCAAGAGGTCTGATGGAGGGAATTTCTTGTCTGAGAAACATTAGGTCTAATCAGCTGTCCCCCCTGTGGGCAGGGAATGGCCAACATTGATTAATAACTTGCTCCAAGACTCCATACTGCACAAAGACTTTCATATAGCGGCGGAACAAGCTGGTGTGATGTAGCTCATCTGCATAAGGAGAGGCTTCCTAAGCTGAGCCCGGGAGAGAAAGCTGCTCTGGATTGTGAGCTGACCCTTGAGGAGCTGACACTTCCAGTCAACCAGAAGGCATCAAAACAAGCACCAGAGATTGATGGGCTTTTAACAAACTTTTTTAAACAGTTTTGGAATATCCTTGGGCCTAACCTTCAAGTTGTCTTCCTGGTATGTTTGAAAACAAGATCTCTGCCTGCCTCCAGTCAGAGAGTAATGCTCTTGTTGCCGCCAAAAAAGAGGAGAACTGGCTCTACTGAAGGACTGGAGGCCTGTTTTGTTTCTCTGTACCGATTATAAGGTGCTTTCCAAAGCCTTGACTATCCTGGAGACATCCAGGAGATCACCATTTATACAGACCAAACTTATTGTGTGCTAGTCAGGACAATTATGGACAATATTTTTCTTATTCTTGACGTGATTGATTATCTCAAAAACATTTGATGCAATTTTGGTATAGTTTCCAAAGCATTCCTAGTCGACCAATCCCTGTACAGTGAGGGAGAAGGCAAGGTTTGCCTGATTTCAATCCAACTATACAGACTTGCTGTTGAGCCCTTGCTGTGCAGGCTGAGAGAGCGGCTCTGTAGTCCCTCACTGCCTGGGTCCGCGGGTAAACAGGCCCAAAAATAAAGCTCTCCATCTGGGTCAGTGGAGGGATCAAGCTGCTCCCAGTCTACCTGGAGGACTTGAGTAGGTTAAAGAAGGTCTGAAGGTTCTGGGACAATTTTTTGGGACTGAAGTTTTAAATCTAAGAACTGGGATGGAGTTGGGGAGAATGTGTGTGCACAGTTGTCTAAATGTAAATGGTTGCTACCCTAGCTGTTGTACATGGGAAGAGTTCTGGTTTGTTAACAACTTGGTTGCCTCGACCCTTCGGCACAGACTCATCAAATTGACACCACAAAGGGGTCTAATGCAGGATGTTCAGAAGATCATTGTGGACTTTTTTCTAGTCTGAGAAGAAGCATTGGATCTGGTCAGCAGCACACCCACTGCCTGTGGCTACAGGAGGTCAGGGACTGATCAGCATTCAGTCAAAAACAGCTTCTTCCAGACTTCAAACGGCACAAAGACGATTGTACAAATGCGGACCAATGTGGTGTGATGTAATATGTCTGCTGCTGAGGAAAGCCGGCAAATTGGGGCTATGATAAACATCTGTTCCTTCTGCAACCATAAAAAATGAACCATACTAAGCCGACACCTTTCTAAAGCTCAGTTTTGCATTTTTGGCAGATTCTCAAAACAACTCGAGACACCAAGGAGACTCCTGGCATGAGGAACCTTTGTCTTTTAAAGTCTCCACAAAGACTCAAACGCTGAAGTGTGCCGGCGGGATTTTGAGAACCTCAAAACCTCTCCTCTCCTCTCCTCTCCTCTCCTCTCCTCTCCTCTCCTCTCCTCTCCTCTCTGTGTTGTTCACCAGCGGGCTTTCATGAGGAGTCCATCAGCTGCTGGGTTTCTGTAGTCATTGTCATCTGCACGATGAAGGTTATCTGTTGCCTTTGAGGATCTTGATGTAATAGGGTCAGCACTGTTCATCATTCAGATTTCAAGGCCAAATCCAAAGAAGAGCATTTTACTTAAGAAATTTTGCTCTATCTGTCACAAACTCAGTGTTGCTACTCGAGTCAAATGGGGATAATATTAAATGGTTTAAATCAATCTTTTGAAGTCTTTGAGTTTCCACACAAGCTTTTCAAAGTTCTTCTGATTGGCGATGTCTTATTTTCATACTGCATCCCTGGTTTCTCGCTTTTTGCCTTTATTTATTTCCCAATCCGATTCTCTACTATTCTTCCTATGCCCCCAACCAACAATATCAAAGGCTGGTCACCAAATAAGATGATGGTATGGATCGAGATATTCAATGTTTGTTATGGGGAGCAAGTGGGACGACAACTCTTTGTGCACTTGGGGTTTTAAAAGAGGAGTAGTGTGTGATAATCTTCATAAGCTGCAGGAGTGATAGCGTTACTGACTCAATTGGCCCGAGGGCAAAAAAAGATGCAGGGAACTGGTGGCTTTGATATTGATTCCCTTTAAAAGTATTTTCTTAGACAATCAAAGACAATAACGAGTCATTTATCCTATCTATATTGGTATATTGTGTATACACATTCCACTGCCACTTCCATCCTTGACCCTTGGTTTACCTCTGTATTCCAAATAGTTCAAGTTTTGACCCTTAACTTCATAAAACATTTGCCCAAAACGCTAAGAGTCGTCAAGGTGTGTCGTGTCACAATTCCAACAAGTCTCAATTTTCTCCATATGCAGTGACTTTCACATCACCATTCTCCCATGGAAACCAATTTTACCCAATGTCTTTCATATAGTGGAGCCATGAACTCTCATCTTTATTGAGGTCTGAGAGAATCCTGCAGTTCCTTGAATATTTTCTTTGGATTAATTCCCTGGATGAGCATTCCTTGTTCACTTGGAGGAATTCTGGAATGTCTGAAACTTTTGGAAAGGATCACTATTGTCTCAAGTCACAGATAATTAACATGTATAACCCCTCCCAGACTAATCTGTTTACATCACCTTCTTCCTCATCTCCCATTTCTTTTGATTTTGGCATAGTTTGGTAATGGTGAGTCTGAAAATGATCTATTTCAATTGATTTTTTGACTGAGTGGGACCATTAGTGATCAGTTGTGGCGGTTTGTGTTTGATCCAGTTGCAATGCAGTTTGATCGTTTCATGGGTTCAACCTCTAAACCTTGAACCTTTTCAAATAACAAAGATATTAACCTTTGGTATTTGACAACCTTACAGGTTCCATTCATAAACATTTGTTGTAAAACTTTATATTTTATATTTACTCAGTTTGCGTTAAATGTTATCTGAAGATCTGACAGAATTTTGTATGGTTCACACACCAAAATAGAAGAAGTCCTGTAGGTCAAGGAATGTCGGTCCCAGGACCAGAGGGCAGACGATTGCTTCTGAAACAGGAACTAATGAAAAACGTCTTAAAATAGATTCATACGGTGAGACTGAGAGCTGTCTTGTCATTCAGAAGGTCATCGTTCCAAAGTCTGTGTGGGGCATCTCTGTCCTGAATGAATTTGTGCGCTTTTCTGCTATCTGTCTATTGCCAAATGAGAAAATGACAGAACATGAATGAGATATTTCCAAAATTGCCAGAGAAAATAGGAACATAGTTTATCTTATACCTATACCATTTAGATGGAAATAGTTTCACAAGATTTAAAGAGGAAATACAGTATAATATAATAATAATGATAATAATAATATATTTTACTGTAACTTCTAAAATTTTTATAGCATCAGTCTTTCAAAAACCCATCACTTTAGATGGAAAGTTATTTACGGCTTTACTGATTATGCTTCATGTTTACACACTGTCTCTAAAAAACCCTCTTTATTTCAGTCCATTCTTCTCTTTTTATTCATATTCATCAATTAATTCATTTGTGTCTGCTTTCTCTATGTCCAGACTGCTTTTCTTCCAAGGCAGAGGATCGGCTCTTCAGAAAACTGTTCAGGAGATATAACCAGTTCATCAGACCGGTGGAGAATGTCTCTGACCCCGTCACTGTGGAGTTTGAGGTGTCCATCTCACAGCTGGTCAAAGTTGTAAGTTATACAACCACACATACGTTCACGAACCTACCTACACACACACACACACACACACACACACACACACACACACACACACAATCTGCCATAACATTAAAACTACCAGCCTAATATTGTGTAGATCCCCCTTTTGCCAACAAAGCCAGTCTGTGATGTCACTGTGTGCTATGCCATCTTTCTATCAGGCTCAGCATGAACTTTTTAACCAATTTATGCTACATTAACTCTTGTATCGGATGTTACAGGCTACCCTTGTCTCCCAATCAAATATCTTTGGTTTCCCATGACCCTGTTGCCGGCTTTCCTTCCTTACAACACTAACGCAGACCAGGAACATTCAACAACACAAGCAGATTCTTAGATTCCCTGTTCCTCATGCTTGCCCATTTTTCCTGATTCCAAAACATCCACTTTGGGGACAGCATGTTTATTGCTGCCTAATATATCCCAGTCTTCCTATGAGTATGTTCCTCACCTTTTCCACCTTTAAAAGAGACGAACAAAAAAAGATAAACTGCAGAACGATGAAAAAGAAAGCCGAAACTAAACACAGTCTTTATTTAGTCTGCTCAATTTCACGGATTCTGAGAATGTCACACAGTTTTGTTATGCACTGCGATTCTGCTTTGGCAATGTTTAGTTTAATGCGGATGGGGGAGGGTTGTAGCACATCCTGCAGTGAAAAGAGGTTTTCAGCTCAGAATGGAAATCCTCAGATTAAGAGAAAATTGCCTGCAGGAGCCTTTTTTCAGAATGGACTGATATGTCCCTTTAACTGTTAGGTCTGGAAGGTGAGATTACTCTAAAGGTGAGACTGTGTTTGTGCACTGAGCTTGTGTGTCTGTGCAAATATATTCATGCGTCTGCTTGTATACAGTATAGGTGGATTATGCATCTCTTTAGGGGCTTTGATCACGAGAAAGCAGATCGAAGTGATCAACGCTTTCATAGAGATGTATGGAGAACATTCTACATCTGTAACCTCGCCATTTATTATCAAAAAACATTTGAAAAACCATGTGTATTTTTATTCCTTGGCTCTATGTCTTTATTTGTCTTCTTTCAAAACTCAGTGTTGGCGTGAAGTTATGTTCTGCTGACTAACCAGCTCGCTTGTCTTCGGCTTGTCTCTGCAGGATGAGGTGAATCAGATTATGGAAACAAATTTATGGCTCAGACATGTGAGTACACACACACACACACACACACACTCCACACACACACACACATACACAAACCGTCAGACATGAAATGTGTTTATGATCAAACTGACCTCACCAAATCTCTACTGACACAGTGGGAAGACTGGTTCATGTTAGAACATATTCATGCTGACGACGCATCAATATGGGATGTCACTCTCTGTTTATCCCTCATTCACTACACGGGAGTCTGTGTGTATGAATATTACGCATCGCTTACATGCATATGTAAATAATAATAATAGTATATGTGCAATAGTAAAGAAACAACTATTGTTATTATTTTATTATTACTATTGTTGTTGTTGTCTTACATGCTTTCGAAAATGATTGAAATAGATAAGAAAGCTGTTCTCTGGACAGAGGGATGATGTTCGGGGTGATGGATATTAAAAAAACCTTTTTTCTAAAACTGGTAAATAGCAGATGTAAATTGTATGACAAACTCTGGACCTATTTTATCTAGAGGACATTGGTATATCTTGAAACTGATATGTTGAAACTGACTATTTGATATCGGACAAATAGTAATAACACCAGTTCACTTGACACCAATCAGTGACCAAAATAACACGTTAGACTCTTCCTTCAACATGCATAGACTTTGCACTCAGTCCAGCACAATCTTGCCGATTGTGTTGACAGCAAAAGTTAAAAATAGGTCAGTATAATAGGCGGGTGTAGTCGGTGATTTTTCCGGTTATTTCAATAAGGCTTTGGGTTTGGAAGCCTGTTGTGGTCCAGATTTAGTCCTCAGGCCACTAGTTGGTGATGCCTGAGATTTAACAGACCCCGTTTACACTTGGCTTGGTTTTAAAATGTGTTTTGGTTAATCAGATCACAAACGGACAGCGAGACACATTGCTGTTTACTCATGTTTCTACCATGCGGCTCCAAATGTGTCCAGCTGTCACTTATACAATTCAAGAGCATATATACATGCATGGACTATTCGAGCTGTTGAAACTGATAGGAAAAAGTAATTTGCAATTTGCTAAAGAGCGCTGGAAAAGGCAAAAATAGACGATTGTTAGGAAAGCAGTGGCTTTCGCTTTTCCAATGTTAGTTGTTAAGATCAACCACCACATCCAGCACTGATGATGCACTTTCCTGTGAAGTCCTTGTTGGAGACGCATTAAGACACACTAAAGTTTACACTACAAAAGTAATGTGGTCAAATGCATCCCAGACCATCTCGGCAAGGGGTTTGAGTGATCGGATCACAATGCCTCTTGGTAGTCCTTTATACTTGTAGTGATGTGTCTTGTTGTCCATCAGTCTAAACAAGGTCAAATACTTGAATGCAACCAGCAAGTGATAAATGTTAATGTCTTGGTTAGTCCTACTCTGCCTCTCAGCAGATCAATAGACACGGACCTTGACCTCCTGAACTCGTACAGCCAGCTATTCTCTTACATAACACTATTGGTTTCTGTCGTCAAAATTACTTTTCCCGTAACTTTATACATTCAGTGTTTCTTTAATTCAATTTTATTGCACTACATACATATTTTTCCTTAAAAATGTTCAATTCAAGGCGGAATGACACCGTCTAGTCAATGCCTTTATAAATCGGTGATTAATTATATTGCTTGGACATCACTTGGAACAGCTGGATGCTGATGAGGTTAAGTTACTGTGATATTTGTATTAAGTTGTTATTTAAAAATTTTTGTTCATTGTTTATAAATACTGAAATGGACTAGCCCCAACTTCCCTGCCAAACTAGCTGCAAACTAGCTTCAAACTTGCTTCATGACTCCAGCTGAGGTCTTTGGAACAGCTTTTAGATCCAGACTGGCAATTATGGCCGACCGGGCCATCTCAGTGGAAGCCCCTAAGCCTGCGTCCATATCAGCGGGATGTTTCAATAAGCAGGCTTAACTTTCTTTGAGTTAGTGACTGAGCTCTAGCTTGACCAAGTCTGATCAGGACTAAGTTGTACAATACATTGTTTACACATGACGATTTGAGAGTAGGACTGATGCTTTACTCTCATGGAGAGGTGGGTGTTGTCATGGTGGGAGGGGTGGGAGTGGGTTGTTGAATATCAAAAATGGAAAAATGTCCAAACTTAAGGAAACATCATCAGTTGTATACCTCAGGATCAACGAGTGTTTCTGCTTTTTACTACAAGAAACCGTTCGCTGAGGCATCCCTCCAGGGAGATCAGGACCTGGAGTGTAACCCATAGCCAATTGGGTTTAATGTTTATCCTAATAAGCTATTTTTCTGTGCCATACTTATATTACACTGTTATTACTGGGTTTTTACTTTTGTATGAAGCTCGAAATGGGCTGTTAACTGGTTTTAAGTTTTGCTCGGAACATAGAAGAGTCAGAATTCAAAGTATTTCTCTGCCTCCTCCTTGCTTTGACTATTTTCTTTCTTTTCTACAGCTACTAATAACTGTGCATCCCTCTTCAGACTGCCGAAATATATTAATTATAAATTAAGTGCATAATAGATAATAATTCATATCAATACATATCAAATTAATAAGTAGCCGGGTAAATATACAAAGAACCCGTGTGTCCATGAAATTAATGAATATTACTAGTCTCTGAAGTCCATACCCGCTCTAAGGTTAAATTTTAATGAATTTTTCAGTGCAAATTTGCATCCTGACTTTCTTTTGGATGCCATTTTCATTTGTTATTTCCATTTAAGACTTTGCAAAAAAGAAACACACCCTTCGTTATTTATATCACGGGAATTAACCATAGATTAATTTTTATCTAGTGAACAATAAGCCATAAAGCTGGACCTGGATCAGCCGTTCATACGATAAACTCTCGGCACAGATAAATGGAAAAGCCAGTGTAGCATGAAATGGTTAATGAAACAGCTCCCAGGTCATAACCGGATATTAATCAGTGTTGATAATGAATAGATTCATCTTGGATGACGTGCAAATAGCCACGACTAATGGATCTCTGTCTCATAAAATGTTTCCTGCAGGTATTTTGAAACAACTCATTCTTTATATCCATCCGTCACTCCCCTCCTCTCGGATCTGCTCTCAAACAGATGTGATTATCATAGATGACTGTGGTTTGTTTACTTATGCTTTGTACTTCTCTTCCGGGAGGAATTGCATAAAAATTAAACAGGACTGTGATTTTTGTCAAAAAGCAATGAAAGCTCCCCGACGCTCCATGGAACTCATATATTTGTCTGTAAACAGCAGGTTTTCTTTACCCACAATATCTTCATTTGGGTCTACTGTAAAACATCAAAGGAAGTTCTGCCCTCAGTATAAATATTTATTTCAATATATCCACAGGAATAGAGGTTGTATCTAGTGATTAATGCTGTTTACAGTGTACAACGATAAACTCAATGTAAATCCCTTGAAGCTTCTAATGTTTTCCTCTTCCTCTCTTTCCGTCAGATTTGGAATGACTACAAGCTGCGATGGATTCCTGCAGAGTTTGACGGGATTGAGTTCATTAGAGTTCCATCGAACAAGATCTGGAGACCGGACATTGTCCTCTACAACAAGTGAGACTGTCACCCTTGATACAATAATCATTACCTCAGTCACTATTAATTCCGTCGCTCTCTTCATCACAGATTGTCCTCAGTGGACAAACAGCAGAATTACTATTGATGTACACATTTTCCCCAGAAGGGACCTTTCATTTCCGCTGCTTTTTGTCAATAACAAAATCAAAAGTTCCACGAAGCTGGTTTCTTTCATTCCATCCCATAGTCTCTTCTAATCTCAGTCAATACTTATTCATACTAATCTTACATTTTTTCTGCTTTGGTTTACTCTCTACGTAGTCTCATGGGATGGAATGTAAGGTTTTCCCTTCTTATCTATTGTTGTCTGTATTTAAGAGGTTTGGACATTCAGGAGGGGACTTTTGTCATGTGACCAACGCTTGCAGTTTGTTCATGTATTGGTAGTAATAATACTTGCTCAGTTTCAGGAAATGATTAGGGCTTGGTTTAAAAATAATTTTACATAAGTCACACAGTTGATGTCAGCTACACAGGTTTTGTAGTTTGAATCGTGGCTGTACACATGGTACACACACACTGCTGTTCAGGGTGTAAGTTCAGGATTTGTTAGATCCATCTAACAAATTCTCACAAATGGCGTTTAACAGCATATAACCGCTGTATATATTTGCATATATACCCGCTGTATATATATGCTATATTAATTCATTATATCCCCGAAAAGTCAGGGATATTTATGGAATCGTCATTACTGTGTCCGCGAACACAATAATAATAATAATCAATCTGGATTGATTGGATTTTGGGAAAGCAACAGTTGACTAGATTTACTCCAAATTTGTTAAATAAGAATCATTTGATGAAATTGTTGCACCTTTAAGTTTAATCAATGGGATTGTCTGTACAATGATGAAGATTGGGGGCTTTTCAGGGTTAAAACCTTAGCATAGTTTGAATAGGCTAACAATGACAGTGTGTTTTTGGATAGACATGATCAGCTGATGACAACAGCTCATTGACAACCCCTAGAAAATCACAACAGGAAATTCTGACTGGACATGAAGGAAATGGTATTATGAAAACTAAGTGTTCCAAAGAGAAGTCTTGAACTTTTGCTAAATAGTGAAAACTTTTGCCAGAGCTTTTTTAGCAGGTCAAAGGCCAGATATTGACCCGTTTGCAGCTTTGACTGACACAATAGATTCTGCATATGTTCCCCGTGAAAACTTGATGTGAGAAAGCAAAACACATGAAAAAAGAATTGCATTTCAACCTTGAAGTTTTCAATTTGCTACTTTAACCACACCTTATGAATAGAGATAACAGATCACAAACTGATCAATCATTATCTAACTGACATGAGTACTTTAGGGGAACCTTGGTGAAAAAACATGTTGTCGTTTCAACACAAGAACTTAAAATATAACCATAAATGAAAATTATGATGCTATAGCTGTTGCATCAATTAACAACATATTCAAAAATAAGACTGCACTGAGTTTACATGATTGTCTGGGATTCGGAGTCAGTTTGTGCTCTACTCTGTGGTCAGGTGAAGTAAAAAAGTAAAAGGTCTCTCTCTATTTTAGAAATAAAATAGAGAGAGATCTAATAAATGGCGGTTTTGTGATTCAGAATAATAAGTAGGTTGGTTCATCGTTTCTCTCTTTCTTACCTTCAAAAATTCTCCTTTTTATCTTTTTGCTTCCATTTTTTCCCTTGCCTCTCCTTTCATTGTTTGACTCCACCTTCTCTGCTGTCATATCTCCTCGTACCCCCCTATACTGGAATTTGTTTTCCTGATTCTGCAAACACACATATGCACACACATCACAAACAGCGCTGTAGGTGACTTCCTGGTGGAGGATAAGACCAAGGCTCTGCTGAAGTTTGATGGCACCATCACCTGGGTTCCTCCTGCTATTTTCAAATCCTCCTGCCCCATGGACATCACCTACTTCCCCTTCGACTATCAGAACTGCTCAATGAAGTTTGGCTCCTGGACTTATGACAAAGCCAAGATTGACCTGGTACTTATTGGCTCTAAGGTCAGTGTTTGTTGTCAAACATTTATCCACCAACTGAAAATGTTAAAGTTCAAGTCCAAACAACTTTATTAATCCCAATGGGGCAATTGATCCGAAGCAGCCCATTCACACGATACAAGATACAGATAAGAAATATAAATTCGAAATGTACAGTGTAGCTCAATAAAATCGATAATGGATTGCACTTAAAAATTTCTTTTTAGAAATTACATTTAAGAAAAAAAAAAAAAAATACCCCAAAACAATCAACCAAAAAAAGAAGTAAAATGGCAAAAGTTAGATAACATAAATTTCAAAATGGAGTATGGAAACTCGAAGAACACATAATTTTACTGCGAAAATTTAAACCATGCGAAAAAATTTATGAAAAAAAACCAACCCATAATGTTTCAAGCAAATAATTATTCATTAAATAACAGTATTAAGTTAGTTACATAATTGCTGATATGTTTATTTAAATTTACCTCATTATACAGTTGTACATGTTAAAAAATATGTTATGTATTTGTTAAATAAAGTTGATTTTAATGTATAGTACAAACTTATACTAAATATATGGTAATTTATTTTCATTCTATGAGACATCCTTGTATGAAATGGAAAACTAAAACATAACTACAGAGATGCCATAATGTCTTTTACCTCTGCATGTTTATAAACTTTAGGTCTGACAGCTTTAGATTTATTAAGATAATGTACGTATTTTCTGTGGAAACCCTATATATGTATTTTACCGAATGCATGTTATCAAGATAAATTACCTGAGTAACATTTGACCCTTTTTTTGACAGACATTCATCCTAAAGTTGGAGCAAGGTGTTTGAGAGAAGTCAGTTCGTACGGCATATTGGTTCTGTTGAAAGTTATAATGGAGAAGGATGAGGGGAAATCTTCTTTTAATCTGTAATTTTCTCTAAACGGATGCATTTCTCATGGTAAATTAACAGAGTAAGCCATTATAACTGTCATATCTATATCCAGTATTTTTTATCAGTCTTGGTTTTGATTGGTGAGAATTGAAAAAGTCAATTTCAAAAGTTACATTTGAAACATTTGAACCACAACTTACTCAGATGGCTGCACTGAATGCACTTGCATTATTCTCCCCATGTTACTCTTCACTTGACTTCACTAAACATATTAGTGCAAAACTCTCTGAGCTGTTAAGAACTGTGAACTTCACAAGATGATTCTTATTATTAAATGTAATTTGAAAAGAATCTTGTGGAAGAAGTGTCCTGGTTGCGCTTGAAAACTCAGCCAAAATTAGTTTCATGTTGTCTGTTCTAACAAATCCACATTTGCAGACCAAAAATGAACATTGCATCTCTTGTAGTGAATGCCTATTGCCCATTTAAGAATGGTTAGTGGTCCCTGAATGCATCGTTTCCCGAATTTTTGTTCATCGTGCGATTTTATTACCCAACTCCTAGGTTAACCTGAAAGACTTCTGGGAGAGCGGTGAATGGGAAATCATTGATGCTCCAGGATATAAGCATGATATCAAGTACAACTGCTGCGAGGAGATCTACCCAGACATCACCTACTCATTCTACATTCGACGGCTGCCTCTCTTCTACACCATCAACCTCATCATCCCCTGCCTCCTCATCTCTTTCCTCACAGTGCTGGTTTTCTATCTCCCATCAGACTGTGGAGAGAAGGTCACGCTCTGTATCTCCGTCCTGCTCTCCCTCACTGTCTTCCTGCTCGTTATCACGGAGACCATCCCCTCCACGTCGCTTGTCATCCCGCTAATCGGAGAGTACCTGCTCTTTACGATGATCTTTGTCACGCTCAGCATTGTCATCACCGTGTTCGTGCTCAACGTACACTACCGCACGCCAATGACCCACACCATGCCGGGGTGGGTACGCTCTGTGTTTCTCAAAGTGCTGCCAAGGATTATGCTGATGCGGAGGCCAATAGATGAGGACAGCAAGAGTCGGGGGTTGGAAAGCAGTGGGGAGGCAGGAGGAGCTGGAGGGGGAGGAGGAGGCGGAGGAGCAAAGAAAAGAAAGAATAGCTTGATGCAGGTAAGCCCTTTTTTCAGAACAATTAATCCAGTTCCTGTTTTTTAAACATATACATTTTGGGGTGTGATGTAATCTTGCAGCCTTTTTAAGCTGATTTGTTTTAAAAAGTTCATGAATCTATGAGGTCCATTTAGTCCATTTTTATATCCCCAAATGCTAGAGAAATTGGTCTGGCATCGTAGTTTTGTAAACAAGCTGCATTCAGCACGCCATGTATCTGTATGTGTATGGTGTTAAAGCTGTTGATGCCCTTGGGGTCGACAAACTGCTAAAGAAGGCAGGGCCTGTCTTGGGGTCAAATTGGTCCCCCTGAAAGCAGTTGGTGAGAGGAGGACACTGTGCCAACCTCTGGACATCTTGGACAATTTCAGACTGTAAAGTGTACATTTCAAACTACTACTAAGATCCCAGAGATGTGCCAAGAGGTCTAAATGTTTAATATCAGTTTAGTACCTGATCTAAACGTGGCAGTTATTATGAGCCTTGGTTGTGATCCCCAGCAGGTCGGAGGAGGCTCCCTCAGCTGTCTGGAGTTTGGGGACAGTAAACTATCATCCATAGAGAGCTCCACTGGGAAGGCATGTCCTTGCCCCTGCCAGCATGGGAGAGAGACCCCAGAGACCCCAGATATGAGTAAGATGACGCGCCAGATGAGTTCACAGAGCATCAACACAGTGGTGGCCTTCTCTATGGTGTCACCTGAGATCAAACAAGCAATCGAGAGCGTCAAGTACATCGCCGAGAACATGAGGAGTCGCAACAAGGCCAAAGAGGTGAACCATTCTTATTGTAATTTTTAACTGTTCACTCTGAATATCAATATACAGTCACATTAGAATCACTATAACATGGAGGTATCATCAAGAAACATCTGCTGCAAAGGTT
>VRLP01008646.1:0-15861 GCA_009660295.1 Lophius piscatorius
TATTAAATGTGCAGTTGAAATGTGGACATGTTGAATAGTATACTGTCCCATAGTGCAAAGTGCAAGTGAGGCGTGTGTGTGTGTGTGTGTGTGTGTGTGTGTGCGTGTGTGTTTGTTACTAGCAGTGCTGGTTGAATAGTCTGACTGCTGCAGGAAGGAAAGATCGGCGATATCGCTCCTTCACACACTTTGGGGGAACCATCAGTTCCTTGGTTCTTGGATGTATATGGATATATACATCCATACATCTTGACATTTATCTCTGCATTGTATACAACCCTGAGGCAGCAGTGGGAGGCTCCCTCAGAGATGTATCAAATGCCGTGGCGGAGCTGCGTCAGGGGGTGGTCTCAAACCCTGATCACCCAGTTGAGAGACAACCGCTGTACCAACTAAGCTAAAGCCACCCAATTTCGAGGTTTACCTTGAGTTGAAACCTCCATCCATTAAGTTCTTAACAGACAATAATTCCCTGGTATGTCTAATGCATTGGTCGTCGAATGTTCATTGCTACAACCTTTAAATCTGCCATAAAAAGGAGTCAGAGACCATGCTTGCTGATGCTTTATCCCATGCTATGTAGATAGCGAATTAGAAATGACATCGATCCAATCACTGTGGATGGTGGTGTTGCATGCCAAGCAGGGCCAATATGTCTGTTTCCTTTTTCCTGCTTTGTCTCTCCCCCTCCCTTCCCTATGTGACTCTTCAGATGTTAACGCCTGCACTGAATTCTATGTGTGTGTGGTGATGACCTGATTGGATTCCACCTGTGTGATCTGACTATGCTTCTAAGGAGGATCTGGCCAATCAACACCATGCGCGTTCGATAAAGGGAGACTTCCTTTCAAGGTTCGCTCTCTTCTCTTGGACTCTTGCTGCTCTGCTTGCCTGTGCTGCTCTGTGTGGTTCAATCTATTCGGTAAACGTGTCAAGAGAAGTTAGAGTTACAGAAGTGTGTTGGATAACAACCTGCTTTGGAGGTTGTTGGATAGGTTGGCGTACCGTTTACACTTTTCATTTCCGTAGTTATTTTCTTTGTCTAGACACACTGTCATTGGTTGGTGCCCCCTTTGAACGTTTTGACAGCAACTTTTTTTGATAAGCTAGTCAGGTATTCTTTTGTGTTTTTTAATTTTAGAGGACGTTTAGTTAGGCTTTGTTTTGTTCTCTTAACTTCAGGTTATTTGGCACAACCACATAGTCCCTTCCTCCCCCACATCTTGAACTTTTGTTTTGATCTCTGTGTTTAATTTTTAACTATTACTTATTCTTTTGCACACTTACTTTGACTCCTTTATAGAATTGATTGCCTTGTTATTGTCAAGACATGCTCATGTCTTACTTCAAACTATATTTCCATCTGGTGACACTTTACAAGCCCAGTCATAACTTGAGGTCCTCATCCACGCTCTCTTGGCATTCCCACAGTCTATTCACAGAGGACAGTGGGTGACTGAGACTTCTCGATCCAGTCCCCAACTCTTTAGAAAAATTTCCTTGAGGAGATCAGACTGCCTGGATTCTTACCCTCTTTTTGTTTTCACATATGTACTTTTACTGCCTGAATTGGTCTTTTATCTTATACGTCTCTTCTAAAGCACAATTATGTATTTGTTGTTTAATTGATGGCTTATTTTTCTAGAATAATTTTAATATTGTTTATTTTACTACTTTTCAAACGCCTTATACATTTTATCACTGTTTAGTAGTTTTTGTCCTGTACAGCAATGTGTAACTTTGCTTGAAATGCTATGTAAATAAATGCTATGTAAATAAAGTTTAGAATTATTATCATTGTCAATGTGGATTCCACTACTGCTCAAAGATCTTTCACAGTTCATTGAAGTGAGTTAATATCAGGCATGTAGATATTCCTGCATATGCGTCTCGGTTCAGGTTTGGCTGCTTTAGGTGATAATTTGTGACACAAAAACAGAAACATTAAACTGAGGGATAATGATTTTAGTAACTTAAAATAGGCTTTATTTAGGGTGTTAGTAACGAGTCTTCTTTTCCTGATATGCTGATCCGAGCACTTCTAGTTACTTTGTGGCTTTATTTATATGAACACGTATTTGACTAAATTAAAGTTGGGGATTATGTCAGGGATTAAGTTGTTCAGAGGATCTAATACTTCTCCTTTACTTGAACAAGTCTTTTTCACAAAAGCAGTGTCAGAGAACTGTGGATCTCGGTAAAAGACCGTTTTGTTAGAAATCCTATATGACTAATCGCTTCACACCCGACTATTAACCTAAAGCAATCAGTGGATTCTATTCAGTCACTGAATAAACCTACAGTCAGGAGAACTACAATACTTTAATTAAAAGAGTGAGATTTTCCAGTGAACTATAATAATGTGTCACCTCCAGAAAAAATGTGCTGTTCTTTGTGCTAATTCTGTATGACTCGATGTAGAAGAAAAAAGAAAGAATCCTTTATTAGTCACATAGAGTCATACACAGGAAAATTACTTCTCTGCATTTGACCCATCCGTGAGGGAGCAGTGGGCAGCCCCTCGTGGAGTCCCCAGGGAGCTATGGATTCAGGGTCTTGCTCAAGGACCCTACGACAAGTAGACCCTGGTGGGATTCGAACCAGCTACCTTCCGATCTTCTGATTGGGAGATGGCTGCTCTACCCACTGAGCCACAGCCGCCCCGTACTTGTACTAAAAGTTGAAAGATGTGACTGAAACACTAGCAGTACCTCCCAGTCATCATTTATGTCACAACTAGAGTTTAGTAATCTTCCCATTTGAGCTGACAACAACACCAACCCCTGTGCCAAAAGGCCATTGCCCATGCAAAAAAAATCCTGTGCTTTTATCTTAAAGGGGATTTTTTATGCAGCGGAGTGCCGTCTATTCTCACTCCTTAACAGTAGGTAGTGATAGTGCCTTGTAATGCTGATTGACACCCGTCATTTCACAGCATAGAAGAAGACCCGCAAAGCTTTTTAGCATTTTCATATGCTAATTGAGCATGGCGAAACGAAGGTACGCCACCGACTACATGAGATATGGATTTTCATACATTGAGGACAAAGAACGACTCAGTGTGTTCTCTCCTGCTGGTCTTTTTCGTTTACTGCAAACTTTTAAAAAAAGATCTGGGGAAGTATGAAATTATTTACTCTACAAACAGGAGTCAGGAGTCAGCCACCAACTTCCCTTTTTATTGAGCATGAATGACATACTTAGGAGCAACAATAGGTTCCAGCCCCTGTGACCAGAGAATGAATGAATGAAAGACTGCTGTCATGGTGTAGGTCTGGGTTATCAGGATGAAGCGTGTGATGAGAAGCTTCTGCTTTAAACGATATGGATGATATTGATCTAAACATTTATGGTGACCAACTTTATGTATTAAGCTACAATAAATGAAATAATCAATTAGAAAGAAGACTGCTGTGAAAGTCTCCACCATTGGTGGAGCTGGATTTTCAGAATAAAAGCGCATGATGAAGAGTTTTTGCTCTTAATTGTTACGTTGGTTGGTTCAACACGGTCTGACTAATGATGTAATATTCTATAACATCGTAACGTTGTAACGTTAGTCAGAGTAACCACTCAGAAGTAAGGCAACGTCTTTTCCTCTCTTCCTCCCTCATGTCTCCAGTATAGAAGTAAATATAAATTATTATCAGCTGTTTCTTCATTAAAAGCATCGCAATCACAGCTAAAACAGCCCCGATCACATGGTAGAAGCCCACCCGCTGATGAAACTCGTCACCCATCGGTCGCTTTTGTGCTCATCACTCAGCTTTTGACAGCTTTTCAGATTGATGTGCATGTGCGCATGTAAACAAAATTTCTGATTAGATCATCTCTCATGTAAACAGTCACTACAGGAATATCAGAATGAAATCATTCCGAAAGGAGAAAAGTGTCCATGTGAACCGAGCTGTAGACCCTGCCACGTGTGGCCAAGGTTCTTTTGTATTACCTGTTCAAGAGGAGTTTTTGCCCACCTATCAGCCAAATTTTTTACCACCTGTGCTGCAACCCCTTGGCTCCAGTCCTGCCCCGCTTCTCACACCCTCCCATGGCTAAACCATCAGAGACTCAGCAACAGGTTTGAACAATAAAGAAAAGCACCTTTTCAATTGTATCCAGTATTCTTCCTGGATTTTTTTCTCGAAACTCTGCACGACTCAAAGCTATACCGGAAATTCAGTGCATCAGGAAAAGCAACGCAGGCAGAGCTGGAAACCATTACAGATACTAGCTTCTAAACTTTGTGCCGGTAACTTGATGATTCTTCTCCCGGAGGACACGGCATCCAAGATTTTCAAAAACTATTTGACACAACCCGGGAATGCTTTAGATATCACAAAATAAAGGTTTTGCCATGACCATCCCTGTCACCCTAAATTCCACAGAACATCTGCGGAAAACTGATGAAGAGGCGAGTCCACATGCAGCAACCTCCAAATCTGAAGGAGGTGGAGAGTTTCTGTACGCATGAATAGTCTCAGATCTTAGTCCTGTTTTCTCAAACCTCATCACACACTAGAAGGAGACTCTAGGCAACTGTTGAGGCAAAAGGGGGCTGCACAAACAATGTAACACAGACTGTGCTGATAATTGTTGCACACATGTTTTATCGATATATATTTATTTAAGTTAAGAATGTAATGGTTTTTTAAAATTGTGATACTTGTGTTTTTGTGAATTATTTTTGTGAATTATTTGAATAAAAGATCATGGCTATAGACATTTTGCAACATTTTTGAAAAGGTGCCATTTTTTCTGGAGGGCACTGTATTTGACTTGTGCCTTGCCATGTTTTAATTTGTATTTGGAGATGCAGAAATAGTTAATCATGTTGCTATTAATGTAGTTCAGCCAGAGGAGTTGAAAGTCACAGGCTTTCAGTGTTGTTGTTTTTTGTACTTGCAGGCAGATATTTCTCCGGATCCTTTGATGAAACTATGAACTGTATCAAATTGTACATTGAGACAAGTTCTTAAACTTGACAATTTGAAGATTTCAATAAAGAGATTAACGTGTCTCCATCTTTGCTTACCTCCAACGAACATCTTTATGTATGGATTGGTCATATCAGGGCTTTCTGAGAATTCCACAGCTTTCCAAGTCTTTTGCTGCCCTGTCATGACTTCTTAGGGATGCGTTTCATACATAATTCAGAATAAGCAAACATAAATTAAAAAAGAATATTTGTGATCTTGATTAGGTACGAGCTCAGATATACTATCTTTGAACTGTTTTAAAATAAACTGAATTTTGAAAATTATTATTGCAATGATCTGTTTTTGGTTAACTGTTGTTGGGAATGAAGTAGGTGAACCTTTAATTAACACTTTTTTCATTAAAAGAAGACTTAATTAAAGATTTTTTTAAAATAAAAAGTCTTTGATTAAAAAAAAGTCTAAAGATGGTTTTAACAAGAGGATTTTAATATATATTAGATTTTACTTAGATGGAGACAACAAAGATTGTCTATTAATTGTAGAAGAACAATCTAGCTTGACACAAGATGAAGCCTTTAAATTTAATATAGAAACAAGTCAGATCGAACAGAATGCTAACACACTCGTATCATTCTGCTGACCTGAGTGTTATCACACAACACGGGCTCCATTTAGATTTGAATAGGGTACAATAGGTGACTACTCTGGCCCGTAATTAAAGAGGCCTGATTCCTGCACTTTGACACTCATCTGTGGAAACAATTAACACCAGTCCTCTCTAACAAGGAAGAGGAAATAAATCAAATGTTAGGACAAGGGTGGAGAGTCCTCGCTCGGTGTAATTAGGACAGAGAGAAGCTAAAGGCCCTAAGCACCGTGCTTCATTATCAATTGACGACCTGTATGTCCCCTGACAGTGACGGATCTTCATAGGGAGCTGCCTGTGAATGGCGCCAAGCGCAGCAGAATGGGGAGGAAAATGAGATTTGCAACCCTTTGTCTCAGTGAATAAACGTTGCTCTTCACAGTTTTCTACCTGTTCAAATTCAATCAGCATTCATCTTTTGTTATTTTAGAGTTTGCAGTAAGAGATTACTGTGAATGTGTAATTTTCAAAGACTGCTGTGGTTGAATTTTGTTTTGATCAACATGAAATGATTACGATGGGAGTCATTTAATCTGATAATTGACAGTACCGGCATTGGTCGTTCTGGCTGAACTGAGTCAGTAAATGTAGGTACAACTGTCTGTTTCTACACTTCACTCGCTGATTATATGTCTGCAGCCATTTTTCTTTCCAACTCCGTTTTTATTCTGTAAAATAAGAGTGTGTCATACATCTGCTTTAAAAAAAACAGCAGGGTTCTGCATAGAGAATTTCCACAATGAATCGAACAAATGTGAACTCAGCAGTGTATCTGAACCTATTGTTATGAAGCAATTACAACAGCTGTGCGTGAAGGTGGCCTGAGAAAACACTCTCCTTCAAGAAATTCACACAACCTTCTGAATCTCGATCATCTTTTATGTTCCTGAAAGATGATACGGGAAGTTTTACCCCCATTTCAAAGGGTGTCCTTTTGCTTTTTCCACAGCGGCTAGATTAGACTATTTTTCTTCAAAGCCCCCCAAAGCTCTGTGTTTAATCACATTATGGCATTTCCCTTGCCGCCTTGCCGCCTTGCCGCCTTCCCGTTGCAGGGCTCAGGTCTAAAATCCAAGCTATGCTCTTCATTCGTCCCCCCCAATTTGTACAATTTATGGTCTATTGTTGGAGACGGAATCCTGTATCACCCTCAGATTCCTTTCTTCCTTTCTTCTCCTTACAGAATGTTTGCTGACATTATGAGATAAGATATGATCCTGAAAGGACTCAATTCTTAACATTTAACAGGGGCCGTGGTCTCAGTTTACTCAAAATGTCATCAATCACATATTGAATCTTCCACTGCTCTCTTTTTCTGGATTTTCACAAGGAGAACCTTAAAGTTGCAAAATGTCTCTCAGCTATGCTCTGCAGGAGATCTTTAAAGTCACAAAGCCATTTTTATTAGCAGTTATTCATGAACTTCAGCAACAACTTAACCTACTCAAGTATACCTCAGCACTCCAGCTATAGATATGTGAGGCAACATTTCATCTTAATTGTGCACACGCAACAGAGTGAAATATTGACTCCCTTTAATATGGGAACCCAAACAGTACATGCAGCGAAAAAACATAATGAGTAGAGCGATGCCACGGATCAGATCACATACTTTAAAAGTATTGGTAATTGGCCTAATACTTTAAGTCCATTTCACCGTTACAGTGAAAAAAAAAAATCACGTTTCACACTATCGCCACAGTGTAACTCCAGGTCAATCACACCTCCGGGACATCAACCTCTTCAATCAGGAACCAATAATGATGTGAATCAATTTCAACTGGTGTTGTGCAAATGGAAGCGAAAGCAGGTGGAAAGGAGAGGCAATTAGTGAGACAACCACTATTAATGAATGATTTTGCAGCTGGTGGCCACAGACCATTTCCCTGATTCTTGGCTAGTTTTGCATTTTTCCAGTGCCCTCGCCACGAGTTGTAGCACAAAGTGGTATGTGTAGCCCACAGACCTTGTTCAGGTAGTGCAAAAAACCCCACCACAATTGTCAGATTCGCCATTGGCGCCATGGTCTGTTCACAGATGAGAGCAGGTTCACAACGAGCCCATGTGACAGAGGGTCCGGAATAGCTGTACAAATCTTTCTGCTGCCTGCAACATCCTCAAGCATGACCGGTTTGGCGGTGGGACAATGACGATCTAGGGAGGCATATCCACGGAGGGCCGCACAGTCCTACACGTGCTAGCCTGGGGTACCCTGACTGCTGTTAGGTACCCGTAGGAGATCCTCAGACCCATTTTCAGACTGTATGCTGGTGCAGTGGGCCATGGGTTCCTTCTGGTGCATGACAAAGCCGGGCCTCGTGTGGCTGGAGGTTGTCAGCGGTTCCTGGATGACGAAAGCATTGATGCTATTGACTGGACCGCCCGTTCCCCAAACATGAATCGAGCACCTCTAGGATATCATGTATCGCTGCATCCACCACCGCCATGTCGCACAACAGACTCAACCATTCAATACTATATACTGTACTGACTGTGACCCAGATATTTCGTGCCGTGAATAGTTTTGGTATGTTCGATGGATCCAACATTTGGGATTGGCAATCCACTGCATGAGACTAACTACTCCTTTTCCAAACCTGCAACATTTTTCTCAATTTCCTTTTCATTGACCTATGAAAATTGAATAGGAAAATGTTTGATTCCAGACACAAACTTTCCTGCAATATCTGCCATCTGCCTTTGTCTTCTTTCTTTCTTCCCCACACGCCTTGTTTTTAGCTCATTGTCAAATCCCACATTGTTTATTTTATCTTTACCAATATTTTAACAAATTTCTTTTTATAAACTGGCTCATCTGTTTAATGTTGTACAAGAGTGAATATTGTCAACCTCTGTGCTCCAGAGCTACGAATTCTTGAATCCGTACTAGTTATTAATGTGGTAATTTGGGTTGAACCAAATTCCAAGCAAAATTCCAAATAGGTAGTTTAGTATAATTTACTGAGACTGGTTCGATCTATCTATCAGTTTTTCCTTTTCAAGGGGTGCTGTCCCAAGGTGGATAATTTGTGCCCCAGGCTACAATAATCCAAACAGAAAAAAGGCTAACCCATCAATTTCAATTTTTGAAGTATTCCGAACTATTCAACACCATAATATCTAAATGATGTATTATTTCCCCACATATCGCAAAATTTCCCCTTTTGGAGATTAATAACATTTTCTATCCATACACATCAGACCTATTTTTTGACTTTCATAGTTTAAGTTAATGTTTACACAATATTTAAAAACTTTATAATTTCATTTTCTTTTTGTTAAATTTGATTTCATGTTGTGTTTATTTATTATGTATGTACATTGAGCTTCAATTTCTTGTGATCATTTTTAATATTACACAGCAGGGAACCCAGCTGTAATAAACTGTAATAAATTCAGGGCCAAGCATGCGTTGAAAGATATATTAAAATATTATTTTCTCAGGATTTTTCTCAGGATACAGACTTAACTATTTAATATCTGCACTTGTTTTTTTCTTCATTTGTTGCTTTACAAATTGTTCCATGCATGGGGTTCGGTTATTAGTTTGCACTGCATTGAATTACATACATTAAGACTTCTGTTCATGAAAAACAAACAAGCATAAGTCCTTCATCTTAGTTTCTTGATAGGGATCGTAATTAAAGAATAGCTTCAATAAAAATGTAGTAATAAACCTTAATTGACCATGCTGACATATTTTGATTGGCAGGATGATAGATAATCCTTTGTGATTGCTTAATCAATAAGGGCTTCAGAATTTAATGGAGATGATGATGATGTCATTTAGCTTAATGAGACCGATTTCTACCAGACACACAGTAAGTGGTGGAATGTCTGCTGCAATATGCCAACATCTTTCCTCAAAAAGCCTTAGAATCATTAATGTCTGGATTAGCATGCTTTTCAGAAATCAATTATAAACTACAAAAACTAACACAATAAATTATAGTTATAATAAAATGAATAATACATTTTATTCATAGAGCGCTTTTCATAAGTACCCAAAGATGCTTAAGAGGTACAGAAAAAAAGGAAAACAACATGTTAAAAGAGGAACCAAAATCAAATATTTAATATAAATATTAAGAACTTAAGTAACAACAGATACATCACTCGACATTGATTAAGCATTAAACACTGTTCTAAAAATGTGAATTTTGAGAGTTGAGATTGTTGATTTCAGTCTTTGAAGTTATCTGTAGCTCATCCCATGGAGGTAATACCTAACAGGGGCAAATGTTTGGGACAACCTAACCCCAAATGAATGCGAAAACAACAGTGTGTCATTCGTTCACTGACCGCAAACTACAGGATGCCTGAGTATTCACTTATAGATTCACTAGTGTGACTAAGCAATCCTATGCAAATGGCTTCTGGCAGGAGAATGTGCAGATGTGTTAATGACTTGTTCTATGGACTGTCCACAAAGGTCATTGACAATGGGACTCCAAAATGAGGTAAAGTAGGAAACATCATGGCGGCATCAAGAATCCATTCACATGACAGATACATGAGCTTTACTATCTGTTGTGTCTTTTATTGATTTTTTTTCTTCATTCTATCTGAATTATTGGTTAACATAATATTTTTCTTGTCCAAGCAATCAATTTATAATTTTTATAACAGGATAATTGGTTCTACTACTTAACTACTTTCTACTTTAATCATACTGCCAATGTGCATATCCTTTGCGTACATCATCATTCATCATTAAGTCTGATTAACAAGCTTCAAAATGTTATCATCTCAACAGAGTCATCTGCCACCGAACAAACCCGTGTCTAAACTCCACGATGGGATTTGAATTTGTTTGAAATGAATAAATAATATTTGGACATTCAAAATAATAAATACCCAGTTATATGAAGTGAATCTAAAAAAAACAACCTCTAGTGGAAAATCCTAATAGCTCACAAAATACCGATGATTCACGCATTATTCCAAATGCTAGGGGAAATTTCCAGGGTCAAGGAATTAGGTTTAGCTTTTCAATTTGGTAAAATCCAAGTAAAGTGATGTCATGGTAACATTAGCCTTATTTGTGCTATGCAACAAAGACTGTGTCATGGACAAATAAGGGACATCAAGGATTAGCTATACAGATCGTTTTTATTCTTGTTTTTATATCTTTTGAATTTTTTGAGAAAACACCAATTTAAATTGTCAACAACCTTGTCATTTCACATCTATAGTAAAAATGAGACTCAGTTTGGCCTCGAATTCTGTCACTGGACAATGATAAAATAACACTTTGCAATGCTAGAAAAATAATTTTTTTGCCTTGGCCCTTTTATATGGGTTCAGTGAGGGTCTTGAAGGGTGAAGGCTATGCACAGAGCACTATTCTCACCGAGGAACAAAGAAAAAGCCGGAGAATGATTAAGGAAATGTTACGGTAATTGATTATAAAGCAAGCAATGACACACGATAACTGCCAGCTTCCTTATGTTCTCCATTTGAGTTTCAAATCAATACCACCCTTGAATAGATGCAATTACGGCCTTTCTAACAGTACCGCTCAAATAGGACAGACTGACAGTTTGAGTCCATCAATCAGTCCAAATGATACTGAGTGAAGGATTTCAGGCAGATACAGGTTTCAGCAATGCAGACACGTCCTCTTTGTCGATTTAGTTTTGTGTTCCAGTAGGTTTTACTGTGTAAGAATCTTGTAGTTACATTACAACATGCGGTGCCAGGAAAAGAAAATCCAGTGCTTGTATCCTCTGTGACAGATAAAAGACAGCAATCCTTGACCTTTTTATGAAGAAGTCTTGTTACATTATGGATGCTTGTTCAAATGTAGAAGGGAAAATAGAAAAAATAGATATGAGGGAAGAAAATGTTCAGGACAAACTCATCTCTCCATAATCCCCTAGTCTCTGCACTCCCACCCCTCTCTAACCTCCAATGACAAAGAAAAAAAAAAGCCTCGCTTTTTACTCCTAAGAAATACACAGGCTCTACATCAAAACTCAATTTGGTTTGGTAATGAGATTGGGCTGGTGCATTTCCCCATGCAGACAGCCCAATCTTCAATTGCCAGCACACGTGGGGGCTTTAACAGGAAAGACTCAGAGGAAATAGAAGAGGGAGTGCGTTGCCTTTTTTCATTTTGGTGAAACTTAGGGATCACCTTGTGCAAACGTTTCAAAAGGACCTTGAGACATTTCTGAGATCTTACCACAAATATCTTGGGTTTTTAATATTTTGTAAAAATTCCAGCATAGTGTGAAAAAAAAGCACAGTCTCAACCTCCAGGTTGTGTTATGGGTGGAGTTCTTCACAAAACCAAACTTCATGGGTTTGGGATTTACTTTAAAAATGTATTTTGTTACACTTACAAATTATCTGTAAATTATGTATTCAGTAACCTAACCCAAATCAACACAATATTCCAGTAATTTGAATTGATAACTTTCCATTATTTTGGATGACCTCAATAGAGAATGTGCAAAAAATACAAGAGAAAAAATAATATCACCAACATGGTTTTACTTAAACAGTCTGGAAGACAAGCTAACATTATCAACATATTATGTAATACATTTTTCGGAGTCAAAAGCATTGAATACTTCAACACACAACATAATCCATGTTGTATTAATTTTTACATTATTTTGAGGAGTGTAATTTACTAATGATTGATTAAAAGAATCACAGGTTGAAAAGCATTCATGTTTAATTAGTAAAATAAGGGATTTATCCGGGAGAGGGTTTGGTATGCATATCTAAATCTGGGCATACACTTTGCGATTTTAGATTCAATGTTATTTGATTCCAACGCACAACTGCACACTGCACTAAGCGTTGGTTGTCAACAAAGTTATGTTTGAAAGCTCAGAGGCAGGAAGAAGATAGTTAGCTAGCAACATGCGAAGAAGACAAAACAAATGAGCTGTGTTAATCTTCCAGTCATCCTGTGTGTGGAGATGTCTGAAAAAACAGTTAATCTGGACCTGAGATGATTAGGACATGGACAGTTTGGCTTGTTTATTTTGCAGAGTGATTTGAGAAAAGGGACCTACTTTTTACAGTACAGTGAATCATCTCACAGCTAAGGATCTTTCTTTTTCCATTCTTGCAGTGCAGTTGCTACCAGCCATAAAAAAAAATACCTTTGACTGTTCAACATCTTGTCATTATCCATTATTTGTGACTTCTCAGAAAACCACCCGATCCTCCAAAAGTCATCCGGCAGTGGTCGGCAGTGATCAGTCCGTGTCTTTCCGATGGTACGAAGCCTGTTTATTGAGCGTCATTAACCGTTACTCTGGTTTTTGAACTGAGCAGTAGCTGTTTGTTGGCTTTAAGTTTGACTGCGGCTGCAGCTGGTGCAGATAATGATCTAAACAGGTCAAATGAAGCGGAACCATGCAGGAATTAACTCAGTATAGGATAGCACAGTCCATGCATTTACTGCTCAAATAAGGACTATGACACACGCATAGCCAGAAGAAAGATTTTTGAAAGTGATTTATTGATTTATTCATGCTGAATTCTTATGCTTGCAATGTGAGCGAGTGTTGGACAAAAGGATGCATTTAAAAGCCAATTGCCGATATTTTTTGAATTTTGTTTTTGGACATGCTTTTTATTGTAGGGTGACTGGGTTCAGCCTGAGAGATAAGGTGCGGAGCCCGAACATCGGCAGGTAGCTTTGTAGGGGAGTCTCTGCTCCTTTGCGGGAGCCAGCGGTAGTTGTTTAGGCATCATGCCTCCAGGACGCCTCCCTATGAGGGTTTTTTACAGGCATATCCATCTTAGAGGAGACCCAGGGTTAGACTCAGATCTCACAGGATCTCTCTCCAACGCTTAAGGATCCCCAGGATTAGGATATTGCTGGTGAAAGGGACTTCTGGAATAAACTCTTAGCCTGCTGCCACCACGACCTGACCGCAGATAAGTGGGTTAAAATGGGTGAATGGATATATGGATGGATGAATGGATGGATGGAAGAATGGATATATGGATGGATGGATGGATGGATGGATGGAAGAATGGATGGATGGAAGAATGGATGAATGGATGGATGGATGGATGGATTGATGACTAAACAAAAGAGGCGTTATAAAGAAGGATCTTCATAGTGGAGCTGTTGTTTTATATCTGAATAAAAAAGTTGGTAAAGTAGAAAACCTTCCACCACTCAGCAAGGACATATATGCTTATTTGTTCATTTTAAATTTTAAATTAAATTTTCAGACACAAAAAATTCAGATGCATAATTTTGATGGATGAAAATCTTGTCCAAGAAAATTCAATGCCTTCCAAATTTCAAAATCTGATGAGACATATAATTCCATAAATAAACTGCAAACTGCAAAGTGGCCAAGAAAACCAAATAATCCGTTGACCACTTTTCCAAATTATTTTTTTTTAACGGGGAAATTCTGGCAATCACATCTGCCAGCATTTTAACAGATGTTACATCAAATTTTAATGGAGAGTGTATTGTTTAGTTCAGTAGAATATTTACCAACAAATATTCAAAGTAACATGAATTGGATTACTTTGTTTGTGCTCAAGACAGGAGTTTGGCTTGAAATAAAAAATCTAGGATTTCAGCTACAATCATAGCCAAACCACCTAAAAGAGGACTGATGATCACTCTGATGAATTATTCATCCCAAGCAAATGGTATGTCAGGAAAGTTCATTTCAATGCTTTAATAATTCTGCTGAGGTGAAATCAAGATCTCTGATAGATTACATAATTCATGGCATGCCCGTAAAATCTGAGTTAATTAAATAAACATTATAATAATATCCTGCTGCACAACCCTGAATGACCTACCTCTCTATGTCAAGCAAGACCCATCCACATCATTGGAAAGGGGATTAAATCAAGTCGGATATTCACACAGAGAAAGAAAGAGGTTTGAACTCACATAGTCTTCGTACGATTCATGGTTGACGGTTGACAGCAGGGGCCTGAACCCAGCGGTACCTGCTGCACCCCTGGCTCTGGGAGCTTGGACCTCCCTTGTTAATACGGTGACGGGGAGTTTACTGTGTGACGCTGCTGCTGTCACCCGAGGTGCTGCTGCAGCGCTCCTTCTTGTGCCTCTGTGGCCCCTGGTGAAACAATTGGAAGGACATGGATGAAAAATTGGCAAAAACTATTTCAGGGAGAACCATCTGTAAAAAGCAACAATGATTTCAGTCATGAAAAAATGAAAGTTAAGACAGTGAGAAATCTGATAAATCCCTTTTATCACTGCATGTGCAGTATTTCCATAAAACGATGGAGCAATGCCAAGCCTGTGTTTTCACAAAATCACACGATGAAGCAATGCCAAGCCTGTGTTTTCACAAAATCACACCTCCATCTGCTCATCGCTGTTGAGGAAACAGTTTCTCAACAGAACCATAATCAGTGAAGTATGCGTTTGAAAAACATTTATTTTATACGTTTAAGGCCAAGGGACTGGAGTAAGGCGGATGTTTCACTCTTATGGAGGAGTTGCTGTCTGGTCGAAGAGCAACATGAAGAGTGCAGGGACTGAAGGGTGGTTTTAGTGCCGCAAAACCGTCCATTGTCTGCCAACTTCACATTTTTAACAAGAGCATGATGTAGGGGGGCAAGGATACCCTTTCTTCCTCTGGCACATGCTTCACTCAATACCGGCCCATTGTGATCCAAAAATATGGACACTCAAAAGGGAATTACTTGTGCATATTTTTCATGGAGATTTACAATAATCGCTTATCTGTGTGCCAAAAGGAGGGACATCTGGGAAAGGAAGAGGTGGTGGGGACTTTAAATTAAGGTTGTCCCATGTTACCTCTAGATTTAGCTCATCTATGTGGCACTGCCTGAATTAGGCAAGATGTCATGGCAAACTGTAGCTGCTTACTCCTCAGGGGCCGCCATGCTCAGGTAGATTGCAGACAATTTAAAAAAAAAAAAAGAAAAAATACTTGAAAGGAAAATGGAAAAGGCAGGTTTTTCAGAAGAGCAGTTGCATGCATGGCTAAGCCAATCAAATTCTCTCTAGTATCAAGTTTTTCTGACACCCATGCTGCCTACATCCTCAAATCCCCTTGAGCTGAAGGACTTAATAATAATAATAATAATAATACATTTAATTTATAATGCACTTTACATTTGGATCAAATCTCAAAGTGCTACAAAGTAAAAGCAGATAAAAGCATAAATAAAAAATAAAATAATAACTATATAAAAGCCTTACCAAAAAAACAACAATGTTAATTAAGGTTATAGATTCTGCTAAAAAGGAAAGTTTTAAGTCCTTTTTTAAATGTGTCAGTC
>VRLP01008647.1:0-15860 GCA_009660295.1 Lophius piscatorius
GTGAAACAGTCCAGGTTCACACGGTGAAACAGTCCAGGTTCACACAGTGAAACAGTCCAGGTTCACACAGTGAAACAGTCCAGGTTCACACAGTGAAACAGTCCAGGTTCACTCAGGGAAACAGTCCAGGTTCACACAGTGAAACAGTCCAGGTTCACACAGTGAAACAGTCCAGGTTCACTCAGGGAAACAGTCCAGGTTCACACAGTGAAACGGTCCAGCCACCTGTGTCGGATCATCGTCTCCTGATCCGGTGATAGACAGTCAGTAGGTTCCATTAGGCATCAGAACAGAACCTGTGTACCAAACACTGACTGACGTTCAGAATCGGTGTTGTTAGAATCCGTCAGAACCCCCAGGACCGGCTCCGTCCCTCCTGTTGAGTGTTTTCTTAACGTGGTTCCAGATATTCGGTACGTTTGTGAGTCTGGTGTTCCTGGGCCAAGCCTTCACCATCATGCTGGTCTACGTCTGGAGTCGGCGAAATCCAAACGTGCGCATGAATTTCTTCGGCCTGCTGAATTTCCAGGCGCCCTTCCTGCCCTGGGTTCTGATGGGCTTCTCACTCCTGTTGGGCAACTCCATCATTGTGGATCTTCTAGGTACCGACCTTGTGTTCCGTCCAGACGCTGAGAGTTAAAGGGAGGCGGTGTGATGTTTGCCAGCGCAGTGAGACTGTTTCTTTTTTTCTCCTTTCCTCGAGGCATCGCCGTCGGCCATGTTTACTTCTTCCTGGAGGATGTTTTCCCCAACCAGCCGGGAGGAGGACGGTGGCTGAGGACGCCATCAATCATGTGAGTCCGCTCTCTCCTTCTTCCCCTGGGTCAGATCTCATTCACCTCTTCCTTATTTAAAACTCCTAAATAGGCCCACATGGACCCTTAGCGCCATCTAGTGGAGGGAAAAATCACAAATTCAACTCATAGTGACACTTCATATATTAGAAGATTGGTCAGGATTGTCAAACCATCCTCCTCTTCATCATCCTCATCCTTTGTGTCCCTCACAGAAAGATGCTGTTCGACACCCCCGAGGAAGACGCCAACTACAACCCCCTGCCCGAGGAGCGCCCAGGTGGGTTCGCCTGGGGAGAGGGACAGCGCCTCGGAGGTTAAACCCCGCCCCCACACCAGCTCACTGTCGTGGAGATTTTCCTCCGAGAGACGAAGGGGACAAACATGACCTTTGCTTTTTGACGTGTTTGTTTGGTTCTGGAGGAATAACGCCAAACAGTCGGAACCGGTTTTGGAGGTGCGCGTCTGTTGTCTTTGTGTGTGGGCTTAAAATCATCCTCAGAAACTCTTCTTGATGCCACATGGTCGCTCCGAGACCGTGTGGGAGAACCCAACCCTCCAGGCGGAGCTTCACACGCCGGGCCTCCTGGGTTCCGAACAAATTTTGTGTTCATCTCAGAAAAAATAATGTTAATATACAACGACTGGAGAGAGAGAGAGAGACTGGAGAGAGAGAGAGAGAGAGAGAGAGAGAGGTTTGAATATTAGCCAAAATGACTTTATTCAGAATGAAAGTGCATCTTTCTTTCTTTTTTTTTTCATTTCACTTTTTAAAGAAAAAAATAAACGTGTGTGGCAAACGACGCTCTGGTTTCATCTCTTGGAGCGGATCGCCGCGAGGACGCCTCAGCAGCCGATGAGATGACGTCATCTTTTAGAGAACTGACCCGCGCTAAGAGTCGTACTCTTCCGGTCGTACCCGCGTCGGGGTGCGGGGGGAAGGTAACGCACCGTCAGCGTTTTACTGTCATGGTTGCTCGGTCGGCGTTTGCCGGCCTTGAGGAGCGAGAAGGTTTTAGATAAATCAGTGTGGTTGATTGAATCTGAGCTAATTGGATGTTTTTTGTTTTTTTATCACAAAGCGGACCCCCGACTCAGTTACCGACTGTGACAGGAAGTAGAATAACAGAATAGCATTAACCCCACCTTGATTTTTCTTTTTTTTCTTTTTTTCGATCAGTTCCATATTTATCAATAATTTCCTCTACGGGTTGTTCAGCCTCAGTTTCGCACCGATCAGCCATAACATTGTAACCACTGATAGATGAGGTGAGTAATGTGATTATCTGGTTGCCATGGTTACCTGTCAGTAGGTGGGATCTATCGGGCGGCGTGCTAGAAGTTGATGAAGTGTAAAGATCTGAGAACTTTGACAGAAGCCAGATTATGATGATGATGACGAAGCCGGGTCAGTTGATCTCTAGGACTGAAGGTGGTGTTGGGTGTTCATGACCCGTGTCTACTGCTGAGAACCTCGTCTGGGTACAACAGCATCACAAATGGACCCGAAAGACTGAAGACGTTGGCCTGGTCCGGTGAATTATGTTCTACATCCCAACGTTCTGCGGTTTATTTGGGCTAGAGATGGCGGCAGGACGCACCGTGAGACAAAAACATGGTGGATCTCGACCAAGTCCAGCATCATCGACATGTACCGGACAGACAAGTCCATTCATGGAGGCCCCACAGGACCTAGAGGATCTACTGCGACGCTCTTCATGGTAGTTCTATGACAGGTCAGACTTGTTACGGCGGGGAAAGGGGGACCAACAAAGTATTCGGCTAGTGGTTATAATGTTATGGCTGATGAGCATTTCATGATGTGTTCATTACTGTGACCTGTATTTAGCTGAACGGTTTCCAAAAATAAATCCATTTAAATTCCTTTGTTGTCTCATTTTGTTGTGAGGAGTTTAAATGAACCCATCATCGCTGAATTAATTCATTTATCAGCATCTTTTTTTTTTTTATTATTGAAATTGACTAAGACTGAAAGTATTTTTGAATGTGATAAAAACAAAAGGAGATTCTCCGTGAATAAGGAAAGCGGCCAATGTGAGACTGTCGCGAACATTTGCGGAGTGTTTTAAATTTTTTCACTTCTGTAAATTAAACTTCTACTCAAATAAAGTTGGATTGAACTTCTTTGACTGTAAGTATGAATCAAATCGTAGTGTGTCATGTGACTGATGTCAGAGGTGTTAAAAGAAAACACCTGTGTGTCTGAAAGCATTTTACAGCATGACTACGTGGTGTTCCGCCACAGACCTTAGAGCGAGGAAGAACTGAATTGATTTGGGGAAAGGTCAGCTGGACGTTTCTGCCACTAGGGGTACAAACGTTTTACCCCAAAAGTCTCTTTCTCCAAAAGGTTTTACACCATGATTTCTCAACCGTTGGTCCGATTTAGTCCATATTCGGTGCAGATGACTCGGAAGGAGGAGATCTGTCTTGTATTGGTCGTATTTTTCCTCTAATAGTTCGTATTCTGCTCAAAAAACGCCGATTTTGGACATAACTTAGTAAACTAGAAATTTTATCCGGAGGTACTTTCCAAAAAGGGCAGTACTCTTTATTCCTACATGAGCGAGAACCTGGAGGCAGTGGTGGGAAAAAAAACCTTGTATTTAAACAGGTTTTTACTTAAAACATACCGTAGACAAAACTTAAGTAAAATAAAAACTATAATATTACTACAATACGACATAAATAAGATAAATCCTTTCGAGTCATTTCATATGCACTAAATCGGACCAATGGTCGAGAAATGATGGCCCAAAAAACTTTTAGGGATAAAGCTCCCCCTAGTGTCAGAAATATACAAAACACCTTTCCCAAAATCAATCCAATTCTTCCTCACACGAAAGTCTATGAGGGTGTTAAGATTCAAAATGATCCATGAAATAGTTTTTGAGATATGTGTGGAAAAACCTAAAAAGAATCTCCCCCTAGTGAGTACAATATGAACAACAAGAGTAAAAATATGATATATATGTATAAGATCTCGCTGAGTCCATTCATATGTATTCATTTGGGTTAAATCGGACCGATGCTTGAGTATCTATGGCCCAAGAACTTCTGCCAATAAAGCTCCCCCTAGTGTAAAATATACAACCGATCTTTTCCCACTATCAATACAGTTCTTCCTCACACTAAAGTTTATGTGGGTACAAAATTTGAAAATGATCCATGAAATGGTTTTTGTGTTATCGCGTTATCACGCTCACACGATGATTCCATAATAGCCACGACTTTTTGGGGAAAAAATCAGTTTTTTCCTATATTTGTCTAAATTTGGTTTGACTGTCGCACCATTCTCTCCTTCCAGGGAGGCGCAGGGATCCTTCTGACCGACGCGCCAGAAGGTGCCGAGGTCGGGAAAAGGTTGCTGTAAATCTCGCAACTTCTGCCACCATTACAAGCTGCCCGATTCTCCCGCGGAGTTCATTTTCGTCTTATTCTTCTCTGTCGGTTTTAGAGGGGAAGCATTCCTTTATTCATCGTCTCACCACCACTTAACCCTAAACCCCTAAAAACGGGAAAAGTCCTCTTCAGAGCCAACTGTTAGCTTGTCCTTTTTGGCTTCCGTTCAAATATGAGAATGCAACACGTGACAGTTCAGAAGACCTTTTATCTGGGAGCGGTGTAGCTGAAGGGTGAACAGGCTCAGGTCACTGATGCTGGGCTGGTATAGCTGCTAGCGAGCCTATCTTTGGCGTCTTTTTCCCGATTACGTCACACCGAAGGTCATTAGCCCCCGACTTTGGTTGATTCAGCGGGGCCTGGGATACAGAGATTTTTGGCCTCGCGCTCCGGCCTTCCAGGTCGGTGCCTTTAGGTATTAGCTTGGTGTTGTTTTCACTGAGGCTAGAGAGATGCTAGCCGCTGGCCGTGGTCCTCCGCTGTAGAGCGGACATGGTCAAACTTGGGTTTCCAGGGAAGCTGAAAGTCTTACGTTCTAGTTCAGAACATAGGACCCAAATGCAAACAATAATCAGAAGGGTGTACTCAACTAAAACAAGGTTTAATGGAAAAAAACCTTTTTGACAAAAATTGACAAGAAGAATATAACTGATTAAACATAGGATATCAGATCCAGAACACTGGTAAATTCTAAGAACTGAGGCCAAACAGAAGTTACTCCAAAACCCGTGCAAAATAAATTCACCGCAGAGGAAACTGAAAACCTGCTGAAGGGTTACGGCAGGGAAACAGGACAGAGAAACACGAGGTTGATCGGGAGATTCACGGACAAAGACTTGAATACAAAGAGCGACGAGACAAATGGACAACAGGTGAGGGCTGGGGACAGGTGACAGCATTCAACAACCAAGGAGGACACCCAGGGGTGGCAGGACTCACGGACTAAAACAGGAAACAATCTTAAACTAACAATTATGGACTACAGACATGACCCTACATTTTACAGACAGCACCTTTAAATCTGAAGATAAAAATATGAAATAAAACCCCTGAGCCCCTCCAAAGACTGAGGAGTGACCTTCTAGAGGCTTACATAACTGAAGAACCATGACCTTCTGTATAGCCCTGGACAGAAGCGGGTCCTCAGAGTTCTCTGCATTGAGGTGGAGGCTACTACTTTTATCGGAAAAACAAGTCCCGCATTGCTAAAAAGGAAAGACTTCAGGACTTTGTGTTTTCAGCTCAGGTAGAACTTTAGCCCTCTGGTGGTTTTCCTGAGGACTGCACTGTCTGATTGGGGAAAAGACGTCGTCCTCTTCTCAGTTTGATGCGTACCGGGTCGCTCCTTCGAGTGGTTTTTGATTCAGTCAAGGCCTTTGGAATATAAAAACAACAAAAAAAATCAGGTATTCACAGCTCATCAATGTTTTGATGTCAAGATGTTTAATAAAATGTTTTTTGATACAGAAAATTGAAGTTTAGCATTTGATTGTAGTTTTTACTGAAATAATGAATGCGACCTTACTTGTTACTGAGTTAAAAACTATTTTTCCGTCTCTTGGACCATATAACGGACATCAAGCATCGGACCGGTTTGCACTGTTCCGTGAAGCAGCTGGTATGAGAGTCGGCACCTCCAAATGTGAGGCCACGGCCCTCTGCCGGGAAACGGTTGACTTTCGCCTCCTGGTTGGGGCTGAGTTGCTGCCTCAGCCCCAACCAGTATCTTGGTCTCCTGTTCCAGTGTGATGGGAAAATGAACCGGGAGATGGACAGTTGGTTCTGCGCGGCATCAGCAGTAATATGGGCGTTGTATTGGTCTGGAGCTGAGTCGTAAGGCCTAGATTAACCGATCCATCTATGTTCTAGCCCTCACCTTTGGTCATGGGCTCTTGGTAGAAACAAAGTGATGAATGAAACGAGTTTCCTTCGTAGGGTGGCCGGGCTCAGCCTCAGAGGTAAGGGGAGGAGCTCAGACATCCGGAAAGAGCCCGGAGTGGAACTCACTTTCGAGGTTTTTCCGGCACGTCCGACTAGGAGACCCCGAGGTAGACCCAGAACTCTCTGGAAGGACTATCTATCTCATCTGGCCTGGGAACTCCTCGTGATTCTCCAGGATGAGCTGTAGAGGGTTGCTGGGGAGAGGGATGTCTGGAAATCCCTTCTTAGCCTGCTGCTACAACGACCTGACCCCAGATAAGCGGAAGAAGAAAAAAAAAGGATGAGTGACCAACTTCTGAAACTGATTTTCCATCTCCATTCTAAGTGAAATGGGTGTTTTGTACCCCTACGGGTGATTCACGTTGTTTTCCCCAGGAGAACAATAGTACAGACAACACAGTCAGCAAAGTCAAGCTACGAGAACTATAATTGTTTCAATATATGCATGTGGTGAAGTTCAGATTACAGTCTTCTGGTAGCGAATTAAGGCGTTTTCAAAGAAAATTTAGCGCTAGCTAAAGGCTACATTCATTAGATGCTAATGCTTGCAAACAAAGCATATGTTCCCATAGCACTGCTAACATTTAAGGCATTGCAAACTTAATCAACTACTGAACTATACTTACTAATGTTTCAGAAAGCTTGTTCCCCATCTGATATCTCCATGAATCATTTCTGCCGCCAAGAACTCAGATGGGGCCAAGATGCTGGTTGAAAAAGTCTCAAACGGCATCGATGTTCCGTCTCTCTGCGTCTAACATCGTGCCTCCATCTCGAGTTTCATTTTTTTTGTTTTACATATTTTGTCGTTGTACATCTGTCCATCTGTTCTGCAAGATTTGCAATGATTGAACCTCCAAAGGATTGAGGTTCCTATGTTTATAATCAGACGTATAACAAGCCCGTTCTGAAAATACAAGGTGTTAAAAATACAGGTATTGGAAGTCGGGAGGAAATGACAATATGAAAAATCTACTTAACTACAGTAATAACATGTTTGGACTGTAGAGTATTTAGATTCCAGTGTAGGAAACAAGGGATAGTTGGCAGGATTTGGCATTGGGTTGGCAAAGTCGGAAACAGAGGGGTACAAGGATTGGGCCTAGAGGTTAGGGTTGGAATAAGAGGAGGGGTAGAATGGCTGGGCGTTTGGGTTAAGGTTGGAACGAGAGGAGGGGTAGAAGGGTTTGGCGTAAGGGTTGAGGTTGGTATCAGGAGAGGGGTAGAAGGATTTGGTGGAGGGATTAAGGTTGGAAACACAGTTGGGGTAGAAGGTATGGGCATGGGGATTACGGTTGGAATCAGAAGAGGGGATGAATATCTGGGCGTAGGGTTTAGGGTAGGATTCAGAAGCGGGGTAGAAGGGCTTCGCGTAAGGGTTGAGCTTGGAATCAGAAGAAGGGTAGAAGGTCAGGGCATAGGGACTAGGGTAGGGACCAGACGAGGGGGAGAAAGATTGGGTATAGGGATTAAGGTTTGAATCAGAGGAGGGGGAGAAGGTCTGGGCGCAGGGATAAGGATTGGAATCAGAGGAGGGGTAGAAGGGATTTGCGTGAGGATTAGGGTAGGAATCAGAGGAGGGGGGGAGTATCTGGGTATAGGGATTAGGGTAGGAGTCAGAGGAGGGGGAGAAAGTCTGGGTGTAGGGATTAGGGTTGGAATCAGAGGAGGGGCAGAAGATCTGGGTGTAGGGATTAGGGAAGGATTCAGAGGAAGGGAAGAAGGGCTTGGCGTAAGGATTAAGGTTTGAATCAGAAGAGGGGTAGAAGGGTGTGGCACAGGTATTCTGGTTAGAGGAGGGTAGGTTTTCCATCTTGTCTTCCATCTCCTGAAAACAAAAGGAGACTATGTCACATTTCACTTCAAAGACCATGTTGTTGGTTCAGGGAGCAAAATGAACCCCCGGAGTGAATGTCCATCCATCCATTTTTTGTAACCACTTATTCTTGGTACACCCAGACGGGCGGCAGCTTTGGTGGTCTGATTTGGTGGTTTGATGTGAAAAGGGGCTGTGGGTGGAGAGCAGACAGGCTATGGAAAGGAATTGCAGTTGGCCTCAAGGAAGTTCTGGCAAACTCATCGACGGCTTAAAAAGGGAACGCAGGGCTTCATATTGTTGGATGGTGGAAAGAGTACTTTGAGGCGCTCTCAAACATGGCTGCCGTATCTTCTAGTGGAGGCAGGGTCTGAGGAGTCGGGAGAAAGGCTTGTGTACATCCCTGACAGCGATCACAGAGGTCATCAAAGGTGTTCCCAGTGGGAAGGCACCAGGTGTGGATGAGATTCACCCTGACATCCTGAAGGCTTTGGACGTTGGGTCGTCTTGGTTGACGCGGTCTTCTATGTGTGGCAGATGGAGACAGTACCTGCAGAGATGCAGGCTGGGGTGGTGGTTCCACTAGATGTTGCAGACTAACCTCAGGGGAATCACACTTCCGACAAAGTTTACTCCAGACCCTGGAAAGGAGGCTCTGACCAATCATTGATTCTCAGATTCTGGAGGAACAATGTGGATTCCACCCTGGTCATGAAACTGTGGACCAACTTTTCACTCTTGCTGGCCATCCAGTCCAGTCAATTTGAAGGATTTCACCGGCACCCCCCCGCTGTTGCTGGGAAGAGGGACTTTTGGAGTACCCTGCTTGGAATACCGCCACCCAACCCAACCGTACATTGAAGATGGAGGCTGGATAGCTGGATGGATGGATGGATGGATGGATGGATGGACACACTTATCACCTTATGCAGGGTGTAACATGACTTTCGGCCATTGTCAGCTGGGATATAGTCCCGCCCCCACCGTGAACAGGATAATGGGTTACAGAAAATGAATGTATGAATGGACAAAACAGAAACAAACTATAAAGCACTCAAACCTCTATTAAGGTCCAACAGTACCCAAGGTAACATTCAGAATCGAACAATCAGATCCTTTTACTTTCCTGTGCCCATCTAAATAATAAAGTTCCCTCTCCCAATGGTTAAGTAAGCGTTACTGACGTCAGACCATTGAGGTCATGACCTGACATTTAAAATTGAATCATCTGTAGGACATGCCAAAAAAATGACTTTTGGTAAAGTTGTACTCAAATCCTTCGATTCGTTTTTTCGTAATCTTGCGATCATACAAAGGCAAAAACATAAGCCCCTTGGCGGAGGTAACAATAACCTCACATCTAAGTTCAGCTTGTTCTAAAAGTGTCTCCTGGATTGACGATTTTACCCGCTGGCAACTTTGTTGCATCGTGGTTGGATGAGTTGATTGAGAGGAAGCCAACAAGAAATCAAAGATGAGACTGTCGATCTGAAAGATGAGGTTCTCGGCAGACGCTGCTGGTTCTCCGTTCAGTACGTTAGGTCGGTTAAATAAATAGTTACTTTACATTATTGGGCTTGATTCCCATCATTGATGTTTTATGAGATCACCTTAAATGTGTGGCCGGCCTTTGATCACAGTTTCTATCATTTTGATCAAAGGACAATATCCATCACTGTTTTTCTTTTTGTGGTTTCCATAGAAACAGTAACCAAAGACCTCAAAGTGTCTTTGCTTCAACCCATTTTATCGAGGATGCATCGTTTGGTGACTTGTTTGGACTCGGGTCAGCCAAGCGCCCCAAAATGCTTTTGGGAAGCAACAAACGCATCTTTAAGTTAGAATTCTGTAAAATACTACATTTGTGTGGTTTCGGCATGTTTTCAGGCGGAGAAAGTCGAAACATTAATATCTGTGGTCAGTTTATCCAGATGGTGGCCATTTGAATATTGCTCAGACATTTTTCGGAGACGTGGGGCCCCGCTGGCTATCGAGGTAACTTGGTGGTCAGCGCTCTTGGTACCCACCTTATCAAGATAAGGCTGAAAGTTCTAAAAGCGCCGCACAGATGTCTCTACAGTGATTAAACATAAGAAGTATTTGGTTTTGGTTATATTTAATTTATCTCAATCCTTCTTTGGGAAGAAGGTGGGGGTAAGGGTCCCAACAGAATGGAGGAAGAGCTAAGCAAGACGCCTCCGACACCGGAGTAGCGGTCCAATCCACCAGGGTCCGAGTTGGCGTACTGCGGTTCAATCGAACTTGATCTGGACGGATACTGTAGAGACATTTGCTGGATTATCAAATCTCCCATCAGGGTATATGGAACTGATTTGGACTTTAATTGGGCGGCTCTTCTGGGAGCGATCAGGACAATTAAGCGCACAGGTGGAAGAACAGGTAGAAGAACAGGTGGAAGAGTTCTTGCCTCTCAGACTCTGTAACCAAATCCACCGGCTCTCTTCAGCGTTATGTCCTTTCACCCTGAAGAGCTATACAAGAGTATACATTTATATTGATATATAATATACACTGCCACCCCTCACAGTTTTCCAACCCACCTCTCTTGCCACCCCATGAAAGTGTTTCTAGATCCACCCCTGCAAATAACAAACCATACGTCACAAAAGAACTGAAGAATGTCTTAGATAAGAACAAAAATACATTTTATTCTGAGTGTCCAAGAAAAGAAAGACATGAACAAAGAAGTCAGACTTGTATATAAAGATAAGGTGGAACAGAATTTGGTCTTTCTGACGGACCGAGATCAGAGAGTTCTTGCCTCTAAGACTCTGTAACCAAATCCACCGGCTCTCTTCAGGGTTATGTCCTTTCACCCCGACTGTTTTATCATGTACACCGACGGACGCGGAAGCTCTCAAGTTGAGCTGAGTCGTTACACCTCATCCCTTCAACTAAAGCCATTTCTTTGTTTTTGAAGCCATCCGTTAAGCTCGTTAGCATGCTAGCTGATAGCTAGATATGCCTGAACTTGAACTTGAGAAAAGTTCAAATTCAAGTTTCTTAAAGGGAGATCCTACAACATCCAGAGAGACAAAAATAAGAGCTCCAAAGCATATAACCTTCGAGCAAACACATTTTGAGTTCAGAACTCCTTGCAGACAGAACATGAATATGAATGAATATGATTTGAAAATAAGTGTACATGTTATATAAGTGAATTATTTCAGAACCTGAATACGTTTGAGTTTACTATTTCATTTTAAAATACTCTCCATTTGATTTACTAAAGCATGCCAAGAGAAGTATGTCTAGCATTTGAGCATCTTACTCGATCATTAATCATCAGTAATGTTTTATTTGTAACCATAAACTGTGCGTGATCTCTCACGGCTCTCCGGCAGGGGGCAACAGTGAGTTGTGGTCGTTGTTACGCTACATTTAATCCACAAGAGAGATATGCCTGATTCCTGCCTATTGCAGCGTTTGTTGTTTTCGGAAAAATGAAAACGTTGAAAAGTCAGATGGCTGTTTCGTTCTTCTAAACATGTCCACAATTGGATGCGTACTTCAGTAGTCGTAGTCTTTTATTAAATATGTATTTACTTGTATATGTTTGCACACATACTTAGCAAGAACCTACCCGTTCATCATTTTTTAATCGCGGAAAGCTGAGATTGCATTTTAAGGATGGTTGTACTTTCCTATGTCTGTTGTTCCACTTGAACGCACCACCCGAAGAAAGAGCTGCTCAGTAGTTAGCTAGTAAACGGCTGTGTAAAGATGCAGCTGGCGTTAAGTAAGACGTTTGGCCAGAAGCCTGTGAAATTCCAGTTAGAAGAAGATGGGGATTTTTACATGGTTGGGTCGGAGGTATGTGTCTATATACTTAATGACCGTGTGTAGCTCCCTGTTGTTAGCCGCAATCGACCATTCCCCTGGCTAGCTGATGCTAGCTAGCATGCTAACGAGCTTAACTGATGGCTACATAAACAAAGAAATCACTGTAATTGAAGAATGAGTTGTAACAGGAAGACACATAATACATGTTTTTCCTAAATCTATTCATTAAAAACTAACAATCGCTTTTTACTGTTAAGGAATATCTTTCAAATCCAGCCTATTTTGTAGGATAATAGAAGTTGTGATGGACAACAAACATCATTATCATGAATTAAAGCACTGTGTTTGTCTGATTTCTCATTAGTTCTTCTACCAGCTAACTCCACCTGATAGTCTACAAAAGCAAAGTCCCAGGTTTGCTGTAGTAAATACTTCAAAAGTCTTTTTTTAAAGCTTAACTCCAATCCAGTGGGGCTTGTCTTATCAGTAAACCAGCAGAAAAGTCCATAAAGCTTCTGTGGTCAGCTGAAACTATGGGGAGTGAGATTTTTGGGACTTAACTGTGATGACTATTAGATGTGTTTGTGTATACGGTCATTCATCCGGGTCATGGAGTATCAGAAGTAAATAAGTAAACTCTTAGTAAAGTCTGCAGGATCCTTTTCATGCATTCCTTCCCTATAAGTCTAGATTTATTACTTTAGCTTTTAACTATATTGGACTGATTTCATTCATTTTTATCCTTTATAAAAAAACTTGCATAGCAATACTGTAAAAGGCAGAATCGGACTTCACGCTGTAATAAAAGGAGTGTACTAAAATATTGCATTTGAGTAATGCTTTTCAGAAACACTGCATCTCTCTCTCTCTCTCTTTCTCTCTCTCTCTCTCTTTATACATATATAATTCTAATCAATTCAAACATCAAGCACGTTACTGGTTTTGTTTTCCTTTGTGGGGGAAATGGAGATCAGAATCTTGTTTCTCTCTGCTAAACAGAACATAAACGACCCACCGCCACAAATCCTTCCACGTTAACTTAACCATCAATTACAATTAGATGTAGTGTTTCTGAGAAAGTATTACTCAAGTCCAGTTTTTTCTCGCACCCCTATCATGCTGGCAGTGTTTTGTTGTCAGTATTATGATGTTATTTAATGTTATTTCTCTAGTAATCTTGCCTGAATTTCACGGAAATGTGTTTTGAAGTTCAGTAATCATGTTTTATATAACCTTGTGTGAATCTGAAGAACAAAAATGTGTTCAGAGGAGGAAGAAAAACCTCCTCTGACTGCTCTCCTCTCACAAAAATCCAGGAGAATGGTTGACCAGGAGTATTTTGGACTCGCTCCAACTTGCGGGCCCGGTGTTGAGCGTAGGCTGATGTCAGCAGGAACCTCGCATTCTAAAGCGCAAACAAGTTTGCGTTGAGGACAGACAGCGGCGGTGGCTCTATGAGGTTACTGCAGGGGCAACCATCAAACAGTGTTTTGAAAAAAACACCCTGCTGCTTAGACAGATAGCTGCAACATTGGGAGTGTTCTGAGGTCAAATCCGGGCCGGACCCTCTCCTGCATACTCTCTGTCCTCAAATGAACCTGAAATACCAAATCATCGTAAAAAAACGCTCTTCCCTCTCCTTTTCCAGGTTGGAAACTATCTGCGTATGTTCAGAGGTTCCCTGTATAAGAGATATCCGTCCTTGTGGAGGCGGCTGGCCTCAGTGGAGGAAAGGAAGAAGATTGTCGCTTCATCACACGGTGAGCGCTTTGTCTCATTTGATCTTCTATCTACTTCTTTTCTGTAGGCGGGGCATCACTTTACTTCATGTTGGTACGTTTTGACGCCTTTCTAAAATTATTACAGTTCCTGCAACTTGGATGTTGCGCTTGGCTTTTTTCATCCAAGCTGTAAAAAAAGCCAGGGAGGCTCCTCCTCCCCCAAGGAGGGAGATACTGCTGCTAACCGCTAAGCTAAGGCGGGCCCCGCTTTGAGAACCCCCGATGTAGGGGATGAAACTAATGTCTTGAACGCGGCCAAAAGAAACTACCGCCAAGTAGAGCGTCGATAGAGATTTTTCTTCGGCAGCATCGTGCCGCAGCAGCTGGTGACGTTAACGGTTGTAACCCCACCTCTTGTCCATACGCGTCTTCGTCTCCTTGTCCATCTGCAGCTACGAGTGTCACCCTGCTGAAGGCCTCAGAATGCGAGGAGATCTTTGAGGGAAACGATGAGAAGTACAAGGCGGTGTCTATCAGCACCGAGCCCCCGGCCTACCTCAGGTGAATCCACAGGACGCCGTAGACGGGGTGGTGAGATGTGATAAAGATCTGGTGGCTAGATTTATTGGATAGACTTCATATTTGCGTCTTGTCTTTCCGGTAAAGGGAGCAGAAAGCAAAGCGGAGCAGCCAGTGGGTCCCAACGCTGCCCAACAGCTCCCACCATCTCGACGCCGTGCCTTGCTCCACCACCATCAACCGCAACCGAATGGGCCGCGACAAAAAAAGGACTTTCCCCTTGTGGTGAGAACGCCGTCCTTCAGTTTCGGTCCGACCGGATCGCGTCGTTGTACACCAATGATTACTAATAAGAATAAATGATAAAAATCCAACACCAAGTTTGTTTTTGTTTGTTTTCGTCTGACCCAGCTTTGACGACCACGATCCGGCCGTCATCCATGAGAATGCCGCCCAGGTGGAGTCGCTGGTTCCCATCCGTCTTGACATGGAGATAGACGGACAGAAGCTGCGAGACGCCTTCACCTGGAACATGAATGGTGAACACATTAAAAAGCTCGCCAGCATTAGAACCTTAAAAACATTGTTTTGTTTTTTTTAAATGCTCACCAATCTGCACGTTCTCAGAGAAGCTGATGACCCCGGAGATGTTTGCGGAGATCTTATGCGACGACCTGGATCTGAATCCCCTGGCCTTTGTCCCCGCCATCGCCTCAGCCATCCGTCAGCAGATCGAGTCCTACCCCACCGACAGCATCCTGGAGGAGCAGGCCGACCAGAGGGTCATCATCAAGGTGGGATTCAGCTGAATGTGTTTTTAATCCTTTCTTTTGATTTAAGCTACACTGTAAAAAAAACAACAACAATTATTTATCCACTGGTAACACACAATTAAATGAAGTATTATGGAGCCGCAAAGTTAACTAGAAGATACTCATTATAATTGCGTCACCAGTGGAAATCACCAACAATTATGTTAAATATAATTATACAAGTTATGCACCATTAAGAAACAAATATGTATTTATTGCATTAATATTTTAGTTTTTTTTAACCTAAAACGATGGAAAAAAGCTGGAATTTCACATTTTTAATGCTTATGGTCTGAAGTCCAGTACTGTAACAAGAAAAGTGATGAAGAAATGAACCTCAACATGTGACCTAAAGTATTTAATAATCTGACTCAATCATGTAAGATGTAAATACGTCTTAATTACATTCAATTATTTCTTCTTTTTTTTAATTGAGATGAATGAGAGTAGCAGTAAGTTGTGATTTCTCCTTTTTCTTGTTCACAAGAAGAATCTCAAACCTTACAGACGTTGTTAGTGAGAAGAGCTGGTTTCCACTCATGTCATTGTGTGGGGAGGGAGAGGAGGGTGAGGCTCAGACTGAACCACACAGAGACGAAGAGTATTTACGCTGTGGACTGGATGAAGGGCTGTAGCCGTCGTGAGGCGACGAGGATCCTTTCCTCCTCCTTTAACGGAGGAGCTGATGGTGACAAAGCGCACGTGTCACAGAAATAACATCCCTGTGCGTTTGTGCCGAGTCATGCATTTATGGTCATGGTGCGATTCAGATTTAGATGGGAGCGTGTCGTGATGATGACGCCGTACGTCCGGTGACGAAGGTTGATGATATTCCCTAGATCAGGGGTCGGCAACCCAAAATGTTGAAAGAGCCATATTGGACCAAAAAAACAAAAAACAAATCTGTCTGGAGCCGCAAAAAATTAAAAGCCTTATAATGAAGGCAACACATGCTGTAAGTGTCTATATTAGCTATATTAGCCTACTATCAAAATGATAAGTAGGCTACAAATACATAATGAGCATACAT